>VCJN01001117.1:0-90991 GCA_006384855.1 Tetraselmis striata | reverse complement strand
GCGTCCCGACGCCAAGGCAATGAAGCTCATGGCGGCGTCGTCGACGGCACAGCCTCCCGGGGTGGTGAAGACACTGACGGCCGCCGTTCTCCCTCCGGACGCGCCGCTGCCCCGCCCACCCCTAACTGAGAAGGAGCTGTGCTGGATGAACGCCGCCGACAAGAAGCAGTCGGACGCCGACAAGAAGCGGAAGAGGCCAGTGAAGAAGCGCCCAGGTAAGAAACTGACGGTCGCGGAGTCGGAGGCGGAGTCGGAGGCGGAGGCGGAGGCGGAGGCAGCGAGGTCGAGGCGGGTCCCCCGGGCACGCAAGAACAAGAACAAGCAGTAGCTTCCCCCCCCCCCCCCTCCCCTCACCCCCCCCCCCCCCCCCCCAGGCGGGAGCGGCTGGCGGCGAGGGGGGGGGGGGGGGGGGCGGGCGTGGTCCCCCCGCCCCCGCACACCCCCCCCCCCCCCCCCCCCCCCCGGGCCACATTCCCCGATGGCAGCTGTCGCGAATATTGTAATTCAATCATTCTTCGGCAAACCGCTGCCTGCCCCCGCCCTCCCCCTCGCGAATATTTATGTAACGTGAGCACTCTTTGGCAAAACATGGCAGCCAAACCGCCCATCTGATGACCTTTGATCGGACGGCTGGCAGGCCCGTTCAGCAGTACTAGCTATAATGTACACAAAATTCCCCACTTTGGCCAAATAGTACGGCTGAGATTTGCGCTCCCATGTACTAATAGTCGTAGTTATCCACAGGACGACTCGCCATCGCGCCCGGGTTCGTACTAGATACCCGGTACCGGCTTAATAAATATATCGCGTACTACCCGGTACCACCCGGTACTACCCGGTACCACACGGACAACCTCGCACCTTTTACTTCAGTGCCATGTAGCACATCACACGTCATGTACGACTACCTGAATGATTACAAAAAGGATTTATCGCCCGCCGGCAATAACGCCGGATGTACTCGCACGTAACTGGATGGACATGCCGCCACCAGCAGCAGCTTTCACGGATAATAGTGGTACCGGTACGGTAGTGCTTCGTCACCCGTATGTCACATCTGAATCTCACAGTGCCACCGCCCATGGGCGCGTGGTCGACACGCCTTCTCCCCCTCACACCCACCTCACATGTAGGTATGCTCCTAGTGTAGCTGTAGCGACCGGTTTGAGACAGTCAGATAGCCGATAGGCACGGCGGTGGGAGACGCGCTGTGAGAATCTTGGAAAAAGGCGGGAAATGATTTTAGGATGGGGGTGAGACACAGCTTAAACCGCACAAATGTCTCACCGTCTGGTACCCGGCACGGCCCAGCCGGCACCCTTGGCCCGCATGGAGGGCGTGGGCCTGGGCCTCAGCACCGCGTCGATGGCACTGTTGGGCCAGTGAAATGGGTGGGTCGGCGTACGGGTACGGGATACATCCGTACGCGCGCTTAATGGCTCTTTTTAAATGCCGTACGGGTGCCCCGTGATATTGGCCGGTCGGAAACGCCGTGGCAGTATGACTCTCTTGAGGGCCAGCCCCGATCCACGCCGAGATCACGACATGGCCGACTGCCTCTCTAGGCCGCTAGCGACAAGCGTCATCAACCGGACCCCTGCTTAGAGCATCCCCTTGCGACATTGAATGGGGGTGTTGAAATCAGTGTTGGTACACTACCGCATATGTACAATGTAACTATGGTTTGCCTTAGTTAGTACTTTAGCTCATATCATCATTGATGGTCCGCACTAGCTAGTACATCAGCGCGCGCGCACTACCATGCACCGCTTTCCCTGCCTACATGCGTTCGGCGCCCCGGGTCTGCTCCCTTTTATGTAACCAGCCACTCTCCGTGCTGCACGCCCCCTCACGCAATCCCTTCCTCGTGCCGGGACGATCTGCACATAGTGGGTTGGTAGGAACGCTGCGCACAACAAATCCCCAAGAAGACAGCTCTAAACATTTCAAAGGGAGGTAGGCCAAGGAGATTGGCCACCTCGGTCATAACGCCCGGGGAGAGGGCGGGCATGGCGTCGTCAAACGAATAAGCGAAGGCGGTGCCGAGAAGGCTGCGGAGCACCAGCAACGCGCGGGAGAGCCAACCGAACGGAAGCGCGGAGGCGCGGGTAGGACGCGTAGGGTCGATAGTGTCGTTGTTTACCGCAGGATTGGGGGCCCATCCACCCCATTAACGAATTTTGTCGAGGGGTGCAGATCCCGGAGAATCCGGGGTGCCATGCCACCGAACCAACCGCGCGCGCCCGCGTGCACTCAGCACGACCGCTTGCTCTTTCGCGATTTATATATTTTTCACCGATAGCTCCCCCCCCCCCCCCCCCCGCCCCACGCAAGTGAACCAGCTAGGTGGCCGGGGCATCGCAATGACCGGCCGTGGCCCCCGACCCGCCGACGACCCCGCTTTGCTCTCCCCCGAATCCCCCCTAGCCGGGCGCAGCTCAGCACTGCCCGGCTTCAAGCGTCACACCGATCCCCTCGATCGGATGCTAGCCCGCCACGACAACCACCGCAACCCGTTGCTGCGCCCGCATTAGGCGTTCGGCCGCGAGCCTACTATGTGCCGTTCTCCAAGAGACCCGCGGCAAATTACCACACGCCGCGACGTAGCTACCCGAACGGAGGGCGAGGCGTCCACAACAACCAAAGCGCGGGCATTTTTCACCCGCAACGCACATCGGGCCGGCCCAAACGTGACTGCCGGAATCCGCACCCCTTCCGCGCAGCTGATCCGCGGGATAAACCAAAGCCCTTGTCCCACCTTCCCCGCCGAGGCATATCGCGCTAGGTTAGGCCAACACCGCAACGCCCCCGGCTGGCCCCGAATCCATCATCTTCAGCAAAGTCGGCGGGACGCCTCGGCTGCCTCAGCCGGAGCGCTGCAACTTTGCTGATGGGAAAGGGGCAAGAGGGGAGAGGACGTCCATGGGGCGCCCCAGCTGCACCCGCCGGAATAGTGGGCGGCAGTTGTAGATGGGGGGGGGGGGGGGGGAGATTGGCTGTGTTTGTATAAGGCCCTAAAAGGCACGAAGAATGCCCGACCATAGTAGACTAGGATACGGGTAGTAGGGGCGGGAAGGGGGTTTAATAATTTCTAAGAGGAAATACAAAGAAGACGGGATATATCCGCATGCTGAGGGACCTACCCTTCAGAGGGCTGCACGCTACGCTCTTTTATTAGGCTAGAGGACCTTGTGCGGGTTGCACAAGGTCCGTCAGGCCGTCAGAAAGGTGGTCGTTGGGCCGTCAGAAAGGTGGCATGTTTAGCATCAAAGACTAAGCGAGAATAAAGTTGTAAGAATTTTCAAATATGTCGAAGGGCACGCCAACTACTGCGTTATTATTTGCGTCCGACGTCGCGCCTTTTGCAGCGAGTGCGAGGTCCACACGAAGCGCTTTGGCGGGCGCGGGGGGGGGGGGGGGGGGGCGCTCGATTGATGTGGCCGACGGTCTGCTTGAGCCAGTCGTCGAGGGTAGCGGCGTTCCTCGAGAGGGCGGGCGGGGTAGCGCCATCGATGGGGAGCGCCAAGAAACTGTCAGGTTGTTTCGCGGAGGAGATGAGAGCCCGGAACGCGGAGTCGCGATAGATTACGAAGCGGCGTAGGGGAAATTGAAATTGAAATAGATATAGAGCGTACGAAGCGGCGTAGGATGACAGTCCAACCGGGCACGGCGGTGGCATGGATTAGGAGTAAAGGCTTGAACGCGTCTCGACGCCTGCGATGGCCCGCCTTCTCGCGGTGTACGAAGAGGGTGACGTGATCGGCGTCGACGGCCATGTTGCGGAGTCGGCAGGGGACTATGGACTCACCGTGGGTGTAAAACACAAACGTTGTACACTACTCGGCGGCGCCTTCGCGAAGGATGTTGCCGTAATCGGTGGTAGACGTGGGAAAGGACGGCAAGGTACTCGACGAGGTCGGTGATGACGTCGCACGGCATGAGGGGCGCGTCGAAGCACCTCGGTGGTGGTAAGCTGTCAGAGAACGAAATGGCGTTGCTCACGACGCCGGAGCCGCCCATCATTGCGCTCAACTGGCAGGGCATCGACCGCGCGCTGGAGGACCCTGCCGCGCCGCCCGTCATAAGCATCACCGCCTCCGGGCTCGGCGCAGAGGTGGGGCCGCTTGCCCATGCGACCATGACGGCCCCGCGGTGCCTCGTTTTGTTTCCTCTCTATGGAGCCACACACACGGTGGCCCGTCCATTATCGCTTCATACTAGTACATACTGGTGCAAGTATATACCAGTAACTGCCGATCATTTGCCAATATCTACCACAACGTACGGGCCGCGGGCCGCGGGCCGATTTCTTATTATCCCGTCTATCGAATAGCCTAACGGTATTTCGGCACTGCACGCGCGGCTCGCAAACTACATCGCAACCGCCCACAGCCAAACCTATTTTCGCAGCCCATGCCGCTGCCCACGGGCCATCACTGACCACCAGCACCGGACCCGCGTGGTCCACCCATACCCCCAAGGTGTCGCTGACCGGGCGTTGACCGGCTGGGAGTTCCTCCGTGCGGCGATCGAGCTGCCCGATTCGCGCCATTTTCTGTTGCTCGAGTTTGCCGCGGACACACTACCCGTCGCACCATCTACCTACTCGCGAGAGCCAAACCCCAACGCGTCTCGGCCGCTCGGCACCTGTAAACGGCTGATGCTTGTAGGTGCTTGCTACAACCTATAACGTGTGGGCGTAAAGTTGCTGGGTGTGCAAGTCGAGGCATGCTATATAGAATGTGGTGTGCTGACAGTGAGATTCCGCTGCTGTACAGAATGCGCGGCGGCTCGTGCTGCCCCGTTTTCTTACAGTCACTCTGCTCCCCGCGGGCCATCACTGCCCACCACCGTACCCGCGTGGACCACCCATACCCCCAAGGTGTCGCGGACCGGGCGTTGACCGGCTGGGAGTTCCTCCATGCGGTGACCTGCCCGATTCGCCCCATTTCCTGCTGCCCGAGTTTGCCTCGGACACACTACCCGTCGCACCATCTACCCACTCGCGAGAGCCAAACCCCAACGCGTCTCGGCCGCTCGGCACCTGTAAACGGCTGGAAAACATGCCTGTGGGTGCTTGATACAACCTATGACGTGTGGGCGTGAAGTTGCTGGGTGTGCAAGTCGAGGCAGGTTGTATAGAATGTGGTGTGCTGACCGTGAGATGCCGCTCATGTACACTGTACATGATGTCGCTGCGCAGCGGCTCGTGCTGCTTCGTTTTCTTACAATCACTCTGCTCCCCGCAAGCCATCACTGCCCACCACCGTACCCGCATGGACCATCCATGCAACTTGGAGATCGTGTGCTTGAAAATCTGCGGCACGACCCGTAGCATCAAGTGCAGAATGTCCACAATGTAGTCCAGGATGCTCACGAGCTTGATGTAGGGCTTCCTGCCCCTGCACATTCCGAAGTGGTCTCGTTGCAGCGCCCTTCTCCTCACTCTGCCCATGTCCTCGTCAGCTAGCTCCTTGCTCGTTGCCGACACCTGCTTGTCCGTCCTTGCACTTGGGGAAGGGCAGGTCGAATCCATGACTGTCTGAGTCATGAGCTCAAGCTCGTCAATATCCCGCATGCCAATGCATGCTGCCAGCCACTGTTGCAGACTCATGGCGAGATGGCTGCCGTCCTCGCCCAAGCAATAGATGCAAGGGAATTTGCTGAAGCAGCCACAATGGCCAAGCAAGCCACTCAGAATCTTCAGGTCGCCCCCGCAGGTAAGCGAGATGTTGTAGTGCTTGCCATTCACGTGAATGCCCTCCTTGACCAGTTGCCCTAGCTCTGGGGGGATGTGGCTGCAATATGCTTGCAGGTCCACCCAACAATCGTCGCGGAGGAAAACGGTGAGCAGGATATAGTTGCTGACCGAGTTCATCTTATGCGCCTCATCCGTGACACTAGAGTCGGCATAGATGAGCTTCGCCACAGCCGATGTCCCGCTTGTGCGGGGGTTTTTGAACATTCCTGTGGCGTCGATCAGGGGTTGGGTTGTAATGGTGGATCCAGCAGGCGGCAGCAATGACATCTTGTCCAAAAACTCCATCCTGTCCACCACAGCAGCCCTGGTATTGACCTTGCAGCATAGATCACCAGGCTGCATGCCCAAACTGGCCATGTGCTCTGGCACTCTGGACTGAATCCAATCATATCCTGGCACGGCAGGTGATGATGTCCCCTCAGGCCACAGCAACGGTGTCCAGAAGTCTATCAAAGGATCCTTGCGGTGGGATAGCATCACCAGCTTCTTCCACGATCTGTTGGTGTTGGCACAGTCCGTAAAAGTTTTGACAGCTTGCTCGATCCAGTGCTGCTCCATAACTTAAACGGCTCAACCGCGGAGGTGATGGTGAGTGGAAGTGCTCGGAGCATCTTACAGTGGGAGCAGCGAGCCGGGCTCGAGCTGCGGGGACTGTGGACAGGAAGAGAGTGAAAGCAGAGCCCCCGGCGGGCCGGGAGACATGCACGCGCGCGCAAAGGCGCGCGGGACATGTGCCCGGCCGGTGCTAGGGTATCGGCCGGTGCTAGGGTATCGAGCAGATTCCAACAGCCCCCCTCAATTGTACACGGGGGTCATCTCCGCTTGACCGCTGTGTGCAATTGGAACAATATTCGGAATCTGGCGCTAGTACAGTACTGAATAGCAACAGTAATTAATAGCGACTACTCTATACATCCTTGATAGCTTCCGGGCAACGCGCTTCCGCGTGCACTGCTCCATGCTGTACTGTCGCCCCACTGTGGAGCAGGCGAGCCGGAGCTGGCTGGTGATGAGGCCGCGAGGGCGTCATCCTCGTGCCCTGTGCGATGCCGGGCAGTGCGCTCCGCGAGATGCTTCTGGCAGCCTCTCCGCGAGCGGCGGGGCTGCTGAGCACGAGCTGCTGGTAGCCAACGCGCAGGCGGGGGAGCACGGGGCGGGCTGCTCGTAGCTGAGCTGCTGGCACCCAGTAGCAGTGCTGCCTCGCAGTTGCTAGCCCCATACGGGCGGTCGGCGAGTAGCCAGCACCACCACAATGGTCGTTCACTCCGTCGAAGGTGGCAGGCATGACGTGATAGGCGGGACCTGGGTAGGTAGGCGCCTGGGCGGTTCGCGTGTGGTTCTCGCTGCGACGACCTCGGATGGCTGGTAAACGACGCGCTCCGCTGAAACGCTCCACTGTGTTATCGCTGTCCGGAGTCCAAGGGTCCGCACAGCAGCTCCGCGTCGGTCGTCCGGCGGTCCCTCCAGTAAGCAAAAGCCACCAGCGGGCTCGCAGGTCGTTTCGCCGTATGCCTCCGGTATGCTAGTGGAACCACGACGTGTGACTGCCTGGCTCGACGCAAGGTGTGTTTTCGAATTCTATTTTTGAAGTTTGAATCTAAAAGCTAAGTACAGCAGTGGTTCGACAAAATCCCGGGGACTTGTCTGTTGAGCGCAGCCCCGGAGGCTGGCTCTCTCGGGCCGGTAGGCGGAACCCCGATACGGTATGTTGAGCGCAGCCCCGGAGGCTGGCTCTCTCGGGCCGGTAGGCGGAACCCCGATACGGTGTCGGGAGGGTTGTGTACTGGCCCCGGAGGCTCAGCGTGCATCCCTCGCCCCTTGCGGGCTAGTTTTCGGCGCCCTTGTGGCAGCCGCCTCGGCCGTTTTTCGAACGACTCCGGACGTGCGCCGAACGCACGGACTTCTCCCTGTACCCCGCTCGCGCCCACGTGACGTGTGAGGGCCCATAACCTAAACGGCTCAACCGCGGAGGTGATGGTGAGTGGAAGTGCTCGGAGCATCTTACAGTGGGAGCAGCGAGCCGGGCTCGAGCTGCGGGGACTGTGGACAGGAAGAGAGTGAAAGCAGAGCCCCCGGCGGGCCGGGAGACAGGCACGCGCGTGCAAAGGCGCACGGGACATGTGCCCGGCCGGTGCTAGGGTATCGGCCGGTGCTAGGGTATCGGGCAGATTCCAACATAGCTGCTTTGGCGGCCAACTCCACCTGCCTATTGTGCCCCATGTCAAACAAGATGGCATGGAGCAGATGCCGGTATTTGCTGAAGAGAGATCTCAGCACCCAGCGCGGCATGTGAGTCATGGACCGGTGTTGCTTCTCCGCAGGGCTCAGGCTAGGGTTACACGCTATGGGAGTACCAGTAGCGGCACTTCCGTCACCGCCAGCGCCCGCTGCGTCGATGCCGCCTTCGCTGTTCGCGCCAGCTGGCTGCGCCGCCGCCGCCGCTAGCCGTATCTCTTCTAGCTCGCCGAGCCCACCGCCTTGTAAAACTCCGCCCACTTGCCGCAAAACATGTCGCTCAAGAGATCTTTGAGAGCTTGGCACTTCTTACAAATGTAGAGGTCGATGGAGTCCTTTGCGGCCTGGCGATCTCTCCGTATTTTTGTAGTGCAAACCCTTGGGCCGGTTCCGACGGATAGGCGGTCTGCCCTCCTCCTGCTCGGAGTCCTCGTTGCTGCCGCTGCTGCTGCCCACGTCATCGACGCCATAGCTGGAATCACCACTGCCCTCGTCGCTCTCCGCCTCGGCGCGCTTGCGCTTGGCGGCGTTGTAGCGGACGTGTATGACTTTGTTGCGGCATCTCGAGCCGCCTCTTTGCTCTCGGCTGATGTTGCTTCAGCTTCAGCCAATCGCGACCGCAGCTCCCTCTCCACCTCGCGGTGCCGCGCCGCCGCCGTCCGCATAACCTCCGCCTCGGCCCTCAGCCTCTCTACCATCTGGGTCAACGCGTCTCTCTCAGACACGGCCGACGCAAGCTGTGTTGTGGTGCGCGGCTGGGTATGCTGGGGCGAGCAATTACATGCCGCAACGGCGGCAGCCGGCATGCCGCCAACCCCGCCGTTGGGCGACCCATCCGCAGCCTCCGCCGGCACAGCCGCTGCCGCCCGGGCTCGCGCCTGCCTACCCAACTTAGCCCGCGACCTCTTGCTTGGTTTCGGCATGGTTGGGGCTGGCGATAGGTGTGTTGTGAGTCGGAATGGGCTGGTGGGCCCATACCCGGCTTGCGGGCGGCGCGGCGTGCGCATAAAAAGTACGGAAAAATAGCGATTTCGTACGCTGTGACGAAGAAATCATCATTATTGTTATTATACTTATTTGCATACTCGTAAGGATGCTAGCGAGGCTAACACCTCATGTCGGCTCTTATTCCTCCCACTCAGATCCCTTGCTTTTCCCTCGAGCACCTTGTAACTCTACTCATACGTGCCATACATGGCCTCATGCCACCCCGCATGAGCTCGCTGCCGGGTGCCGTAGCCTCGGCGCCCGCAACGAAGTACTCGGGAGGCTTCGTAGAGCGGCGGACACGCCGAAACGCGCCGTATATGCGGCCGTAGGGTAGGTCGTCGGCGCCGGTCAGGTGGTGACCTACGACGGAGCCATGCGTAGGAAGAAGAAATGCCATGAGGGAAGAGATATGTAGCCGCCCACTTTGTAGCGGCAGCTCCACGAACGTCTTGCTCGGCGGGCCGCGCGCGAGAGTGAGCTGTGTAAGCGGCGGACAAAGAGTGTTAGCGCGGCATGTCTTGATGGTCACGCTAGAAGGGGGAGTCGGTGTGGAGTCGTGATTTAGGGGCAGGCTGAAGCCGGAGAGATTGCTGACTCATGCAAGGTTAGTGGGAGGACGACTACCCGGCCGATGGTGTTAGTAGATAGCAAGGGACTCTCGCCTCATGCCGACGGCTCTAATGATGTAGCGTCGCTTGGGAGGTACGCCCGGAGGTGTGTCCTCTAAACGCTGCTACGTCGGGTGGGCACGGCGGGGCACCCCATCATTCGGCCTTCTTGGCATTCACGCCTTACCCTTGTTGGCGTTTCTAGGGGTGTGCTTGGCAAAATCAGCTCGTGGTGCCGGGCGTGCGGTCTTAAAGTTGTCGCGGTTGCCACCGCCACCATCATGGTCGCGCCTGCGACGGTGGCTCCCGGCGAAGCGTTGGCGAGCCGACGTCTTCGTAGCGCTCGCGATGTTCGCGTCGTAGACGCGGTCCTTGTATAGTTCCAGGAGTTGAGTGAACTCGGGTGACCCCAGGTTCTCGGTACCCAGACGTAGGTAGCGCTTGGGACGACGTGGAGGGCAAACATGTCGCCGTTGTGCATATGCGTGTCTTGGTGCTTGCAAAGGTAGGCCAAGCGTAACCAATGCCCGTCATCATCGACGGCCTTTATGTTGTGGAGGACGGCCTCGAGTCGCTGCCCGAGCGCGGGCGTAATTTGCCGTCGGTGACGCATGCCGCGGAATGTGGCTGACGCAGCTCGATAGTCACGCCGGCGATGAAGACACCGTAGCACGCGGCGTGGTATGTAGTACTCGTCAACTGCCGGTTGAAGACGAGGGTTACCAAGCACGCGGTCGAGCACGCGGTCGAAAGCCATGGGAAAGAGTCCCGGGCGTCGCATGCTGTCGTAGGGGATGCCGTTCTCAAGCCAAGGCAAAGCAACGAGCATATTGGTTTTCCAATCTAGGTACTGGGGTTCATCGCTCAAGGGAGCCAAGGTTGCACGGGCGTTTAGGTCCTTACCACAAGCGCGTGACTCGGTCGCGCCCGGCATGGCGCGACCTCTTTGCCGGCAACAGCTGGCTGCATGAGAGTCTCATGAGTAGCGAAAAACTTGAAGAGCTACTGATGGACGAGCTACGACATCCGCGCGTCGCCCGCCGTACGACCTGCGCCCGGCCTCGATGTGCTCTTGCATAGTGGCCGAGGTCTCGACGCCCTCGACAGCCGCCGCTTGATGTACGGTGTTGACCATCTTGGGGTCGGTGGAGGAGTCGGTGCGGATATGTTGAAGGGGCCGTCCGGGAGGGATATGCGAGGAAAAAAGATTGAGGATCCTCGGCTTAAGCGGGGCATGCATGTACTAGCAGCGAGAGCGGAGGGGCTGGAAGATTTTGTACCGTTTCCGTGGGCCTGAGCACTATGCACGATCGGAAACCGCGAGTTAGTGGTGTGCATATGATCCATGAGGCCGGCACAAAGCTAAGAGAGTGGTCCCATCTAGCGAATTGGGGACGTTCTAAGACTCGGCGGGTATTGGGGGTGGCCAATGAACCTGTCGAGTGCGGCATGCAAAGTGCCGTATTATGGCATAAATTTGAGTACGCGCGGCTCCCCGTACATGTGTGCGATCGCGCTATATCCGCCACGTCAAGTTTGTGTGGCGTTGATGCCGCAGGCGGGAGATGTCGACACGCCGCATACCCAAGAGATGGAGGAGGGAAAGAGAAGCCCCAAGAACACAGCTCCAAACATTATGCAAACATATAACCTGACCCGGGGGCAGGAAAATAAGCTTCTCGTTCTCGCAACGATGTAGTTTTCATTACGCTTTTATCATTTTTAAAGGAATACAGTATTCGCCGTGAAATATAGCGCCGGGGGGGGGGGGGGGGGGAGCGCATTACAGTGACATGGTAAACTGTGTAATGTACTGTTTAACATTGTTGTTTAACTAGCTTGTCAGCTGGCGCAAAGGCAGAAGGTGGACTCCCTTCGTGGTGCGGGTGCGTCATGTATGTAGCAGGGCTGTGGCATGCTGTCGCTAGCGCCGCTGGACATCGGGAAGTCCAAGCGGTACGCGTACTGCGAGCACAGGTACCGGTAGCTAGCATTCAAACTTAACGTTACCAGTACCGGTGACAGAATAGCCCGGTGTAATCAAACCGCTATATTACCGATATGACCAATATCTGGCGCAACAATCAGCATGTACCTACGATAGTGCGCGCGCATGCCGGTGCCACATTGGCCGGCGCCGCTTGGTCGCATGTGGCGCGCGTCATCGCCGGCCATACGCATGTCCGTGAAACTGTTGTCGCCAATCCTAACGTTATCACACAAGTGACACAACCACGCACACGGTCAAGGCACCCAAAAGCACACAACCAAGGCTCGCAGCCGGTGCGATGGCGCTCGGCGCCTAGAATGGCTACGCAGCCATTTTAGTTTCCGTAAACATCAAACTCAACCCGTGCTCTAGCCGTTCCGAGTCGCTAGTGGCAAACGAGTGGACCATCCTCGCCGTCGTGGCTAGTTGCAAGAAGTGCGGCAAGCTGCGCGCGTCATCTGCGGCAAAGGCGCCCATCACCATGCGGCCGCCCGAGGGCCGCAATGGTCAAAACATGCAGGATGAGGATGGCGAAGGAAGTAATAGACGAAGCCAAGTCAAGCGTGGATTACATGTGTGGTGGCTAGCCCGCACCCCTATCACAACGTCTTCTATTGAGCGGACCGAGGGCATGAGGTGCTATACATGCATCTCAGTGGAGCCATAGTACTACGCGAAGCGTGGTATAGGAACAACGTTGTGGCTCCATGGTGTGACTCCTCTATGTGCTCCATATTATGTTGTGGAATGAGAAGTCCAAGAAAAAATAGCTTTACCGAATGTAAAATTCAAACGGGGAGTGAGTGAGTCATCGCATGGGGGAAGTGGAGGAAGGCACCCCTTTTGTGGCTGCTGCACTACCCATGTGTGATGAGTGCCAACGGGGTGGGGCCAAGTACCCCGTCCGAGGTGCCGAAAAGATGGTTGAAGCAACTAGCCAGGACGCAAGCGCAACTTACATGCTGCTTATGGAGCTGCCCATATGGCTGGTAGAGATGGCATAAATGCATCAAGGGAGCGCTCAAGAGCTGAGGTGGTTTAAGTGACAGTATGTGCTGCAATACCTAGGCTACGGAGCCCTGACCCTCCCGCCCGTTGATTATTCCCGGACGATCCAAGGTAGTGGTCCTTAGTGGGGTCAAAACATGTAAAACATGGCCTGACTTGCCTCTCCTACCCAGTATTAATGTGTCAGTGTATCCCCCTTGATGCAACACGCACGCATGCTTGGATGTGCATGGGCCACATGCATCTGCTAGTGTCCACAACGGGTGAATGACTGGGGCTCATTACTGATTTAGGGGGCGCCAAAATCCCCCCCCCCCCCCCCCCCCCGAAATCGCGCGCGGGCGGTGTTACCTAAACAAAAAAATGAACAAGTGATTGATATTACGCGCGTTTTTGCAATAATACACATCGGTATCCGAGTAAACATACTCGGACTGATATTTTCGCGGGATGTGGGTAAAAAGTACGTATAGTGGTCACCCGGCCGGCCCGGGGACGCACGCAATTTTTTTATTAATTCATGAATTAATGCATGCAAAAATGGCGCGATTATTTGCACAGCAGTAGTGTACATTATAACACATCATTAATACACAAAAAGACGCGCCGCCTCGCGCGCGACCTCTTATATCCCGGCATTTATCGCCTAGTAGTCATGCTGGGTCCTTAACGTTCGCGTGTACTGTGTGCTGTGCTGCTGATAATCCGCATTTATTAGAGCGACGTAAGGATTAATATAAGACACATCCTGAATAATGCTGCTGCTGTTGCAAAATATGAACCTATTATGTCGCGAGCAGCAGAAAAATAAATCGCGCGAACGGACTGAAAAATAGCCTAGGGGACGGTTCCAACAGCATCACCAGATTGGGCGCCGCTCTCACCTGAACCCCCCCCCCCCCCCCCCCCCCCCCCCCCCCCCACCTTCGACGGCGAAGGCGCACGACTCACGTCGCCTTCACCCCATTCGCGCTGATCAATACCACCTCCAGGCGCTTCGACAAGATCCGCCGAGACCAGCTGCATATAAGGCGCCAGTGTAGCTTTGTAGTTTGGTGGTCCCGCAAGCAGGTGTTTTTTGAACGTTTTAAATATCTTGCCCAGCGGGTGGGCCGCAGCGGCGTTTTCTCTCGGAACCGGCGGCCGTCAGTGCGGACACCATGGCGGAGCTAACCGCTGACAGGCGGCGGGACACCGTTGTCAAGATGTAAGGGCCGCTGATCGCCTGGGCCACAGCTCCTTTCTGGACCGCCTGCGATCACCAGGCGCCGCGGTGCTCACTCTCCTTGTTCCCCACAGCGTCACGCAGCTGAAGAATCTGACGGGGCGGATGGAGAGCGAGCTGCGCGAGCTGGCGCAGCAGCTGGAGGAGAAGGCGTACAGCGACGCGCAAGGCAGCCAGGTGAGCAGGGTGGCATGTTCTGAAGCCCAATATTTCTGGGCCGCCCCTCGAGGCTCGCGGCGCGCGGGGAGGGGGCGCCCGGGGGGGGGGGGGGGGGGGGGCGCGGTTGCTGACATAGCCACCGCGGCTTCCCGACAGGAACAATACTACCACAAGATCGCCCGCCGTTTACACCAGGTACCGTCGCGAGGGCTTCCCGCGTGCCCCTGACTCCATTTCTTGTGCTGCCATGTCCTCCCTCTGTGCGTGAAGTCCAGCTTACGTTTGTTGAGTGGTGGAATCCGAGCAGGCAAGCGTCTACCTGTCTAGCGGGCAGCCCAGCGGCCAGGGTAAGCCCCCCGCCCCCGCGAACGCCCGTTGTCCCTAAACTCGTAAAATGCTTTTAAAATAGTCGCTCTCCCGACAGCTCCCGAGGCCGCTACCGGGCCGCCGCCAGAAATCCCCGACACTGTTGCCGCCACTGGAGAGGCGTGACACTGCCTAACGTACTCAACTGTCGCAGGCGGCGCGGGGCAAGGGCAGCAGATGGGCCAGGCCCTGGCGATGCAGCAGCAGCAGCCGCCGCAGAGCGGCGCGATGGGCGGCGGCCAGATGCTGCCGCAGGGCCAGCAACAGCACATGTCGCCGCAGATGCAGCAGCAGGTCCGCGCCCTGCCTCTCCCGCCGCAATTTTGCCCATCTTTCCGTCTTCCATGCGCATGGGTAATCAACTGGGTGGGTGCGGCAAACCAACCTGCTGCCGGGCCGGCCTGTATTGCGCTCTTCTCTATATCCCCCTTACACCTCTCCCTCTTCGCGCCTGTCCGTGTGCAGCACATGGCCATGATCCAGCAGCAGCAGCGGCAACAGCAAGGGGTTATGCAGCAGCAGCAGCAGCCCCAGCAACAGATGTACCAACAGCAGCAGCCCCAGCAGCAACAGAGGCCCGCGGCGATGGTGAGCCAGGGCATGATGATGGGCGGCACGGAGCAGCAGGGGATGATGGGCATGGGCATGGGCATGAGCCAAGCTGCGGCCTCCATGCCGATGCAGACGTCGCAGCACATGCCGATGCAGCAGCCGGGGCAGCAGATGCAACAGCAGTACGGCGCCAGCATGTATGGCCAGCACCAGCAACCTCAGCAACAACAGCAGCAACTCCAGCAACAGGTGCGTAGCCGCCGCACCCTTGCTGGTCTGCGGTTGCGGCATCCCTAAGCTAGCGATGGAAGCCCCCTCCTCCCCCCCCCCCCCCCCCCCCCCCCCGGCCCCCGCTTGCCCCCGCCAAGCCAATAACTCTCTGTGTGCTTTTCATGTGCAGTACCACATGCAGCAACAGCAGCCCCAAGTTGGAGGCATGTCCATGATGAACCTGATGAACGACTCGACCGGTGGTGGCGACTGCGGCGGAGGGGACGGAGGAGGCGGTGGCGGAGGGGATGACTTTTTTGCCGACATGGCCAGTGAGCTCCTGTTCAGCTCCGGCGGCGGCGGCGGCGACGATGACCCGGTATGCCTTTAAACCCCCCCCCCCCCCCCCCCCCCCCCCCTTCTATGAAATGTGCGTTGCGTGTGATGCTGACCCCCTGCGTTGCTCTGTGCCTTGCCAGATGGCTGCGCTCCTTGGAGTCAATCAGCAGCCGCAACAACCTCAGCAGCAGCAGCAGCAGCAGCAGTTCAACCAGCAGGTGAGCGGCCTGCGCATGCGGACTCGAGCAATTAACGCCGGTAATCCTCTCGTAGCCTGCCTTTGGTTGCCCTCTGTCTGCGCTCTCAACACCCCTGCTGCTGGCGTGTCGCAGATGCAGCAGCAGCCCCAAGACCAGCAGCAGTTCTACCAGCAAACGCAGCAGACGCCACAGCAGCAGCAGTACAACTCGCAACAGCAACACTCTCAGATGCAACCACAACAGCAGCAGGTGTGCCATTGCACGCCACCCTCTTCGTGTGACGTCTCATGCCACGCTTGTCTGCTTCCTTTGCTACCTTTCCGTCCAGAAACATGGTGTGAGCTGACCCCACGGGCGGCTTCCCGACTTCCGCAGATGGGGCAGCCCCTCAACATGATGGGCCACAACGTGCAGGTGAGCCAAGCCAGACTGAAGCGCCCACCTGAAACTGCGTCTCGGTTTTAGAACCTTCAGGGTTTGGAACGGGAGTTTAGGATTCATGCATCATGTCGCCTGCAGCAGCAACATCAGCAGCAAGGCGACATGATGCAGCAAAGCAACATGGTGACAGCAATCTGCCTTCCATTTTACTCCCCCCCCCCCCCCCCCCCCCCCTTCCCCCCAACCACCGGCACCATGTGATGGTCCATTTGCCTCTTCTGACGTGAGCGTATTCGACTGTCTGCCAGCAGGGCGGAGGCATGATGATGCAGCAGCCCAACCACCAGCAAGGCTACATTCAGGTTTGATGCCCGCGCCGCATGCGCACGCGCGATAGACGCGTGCTGCACAGCCTCGCCTGCCAGCGCAACTTCTGTTTCACCCGGAACGATGTGCACTGTTTTCCCTTGTTCTCGCTGCCTCCGCGTTACCATTACTGCCCTGTTTGGACAGGATTTTACCCCCCAGTACTGGGAGAAGCTCGAATCCATGAAGAAGGACTACATGCAAGAGCTCATCGAGTTCCACCAGGTCCGAGGAAGGCCATGCTGCTCCGCGTCCCCTCCCCCCCCCCCCCCCCCCGCCCCCTCTAACCCCACCCATGTAGCCTGACGTTTACTGACTGCCTCTTTTCCCGCCTGTGCTGGCATGCAGATGCTCACCAACCTGGCGGAGAAGCACCCGGGGCATCCGCAGCTGCAGCGCTCCATTGTCTTCAAGGAGCGGCTGAAGCAGACGATCGAACGCCTCAACACAGACCGCAGCAATCCGCAGTTAGCTAATGTGAGCTTGCTGCGCGTGCCCTCGGCGCCCGATGCCTGATATCGTCCCAGCCTGCGGATGCCCACCCAGCGCCCTCAGTTGATCAACGGGGGTTGCCTCATGAGATACCCACCCGTGATATATGTCTCATGAGTTGGACTGCATGTTGATACTAGAAATGGAGTACACTCGCTGGCCCGTACAAAACCATGGCAATGATGATCATCTCCCTCCCACTTACCCCGTCAATACTGAGCAGTGATTGAGGCGTATAATGTGAGAGTGTGTGTTGGGGGGGGGGGGGGGGGGGACCTGTTGGATGAATGGGCAATGTATTAGCCCGGAGGACATTTACCTGGCGAACGACATACATGCGCTGTGGGTGTTCCTTTTAAAGTGGACATTCAGTATATACATCTGTGTATGTGTGTATTAATCTGTCTGCCTGTTAGGTACGCATTGACATTCCGATGCATAGTTAGAGCATGTAAATTCAAGCCGTGATCTGAGCCATACTGTGGATTTGTCCCGCAGCACCGCTTTACGCACATTGATGTGGAGAGCCTGGAGAAGCTGGACAAGGACATCATGCGCTACATACAGAAGATGCGGGAGGACAAGGTGCAGAAGCTCCTCAAGCAGAACCAGCAGCGCAGCACGGAGACGGCGCACAACACCGTCACGGGGCAGCTGCCCTCGATGGACCAGCTACGCCACAAGCACGCCGCGCAGATCCAGCAGATGCAGCAGAACGGGGCCACGCAGGCGCAGCTGCAGCAGATGGTGAACCTGCACCAGCAGCAATCCATCAAGCTGCAGCAGGCGCTCCAGAAGCAGGCAGCCGCACGGCAGCAGCAGGTGCGGGGCCTGGCCCCGCAGGGCCACGCTCATGCTACTCCCTTGACTGTCTGCCTGCCATCCTGCCACCTCCAGTGTGTGTGTCTTGTGTCTGTGTGTCTATGTCTGTGTCTGTGTCTGTGTGTGTCTTTGTTCGTACCGAGCCAACACGCTTAGTCAGAGCTGCCATGGAGCGGTTGTTGTATCGGAACCACTTGGGGAATCCCACTTGCTTTTTTTCCCTCTCTTATCAGTTGGCATACGCCGCATGAACACATGTCACGGGCTTTCAATGCGGGGTTGTATGGTGGCCTCCTGTATAATTTTGGGAAAACAGCTCGGCGCTTTGCCTGGCATAGCAGCACACGCCAAACATTGAGCCTTTCTCTTTGGCTTGGCTGGCTGAGGGAGCTGCGCGCCTCTGACAGCGCCCCATACCCGTGTTGCGCAGGCGCTCATGCAGCAGCAGGGGCAGCAGCAGGGGCAGCAGCAGCCCGGCCAGGTGGCTCAACTGCAGCAGCAGCAGCAGCAGATGTACAACATGCAACTGCAGCAGCAGCAGCAGCAGCAAGCGGCGGCGCTGCTGAAGGCGCAGCAGCAGCAGCAGCAAGCGGCGGCGTTGAAGCAGCAGCAGGCGGCGGCGGCCGCCAAGCAGCAGCAGGCTCCGGCCACGCAGACCAAGGGGCGTGGCCGGAAGACCGCCAGCCCCAAGGTGGAGGCGTCCACGCTGCAGAAGCCAGTACGTACCTGTGGCCCTCACAACACACGGCACCCCGGCATGTGTCTCCCCTCCGAAACGGGTGCCACCCCAAGAGATGCCAGTGTACTATCGTACAGCAAACCACGAAGAACGGAAATACTTATATCTGGGTGAAATCATGCCGACGTTTCAGACTGCCACAAAACGTTGCGTATTCATGTTGTGGGGCGGGGACCTGAACCCTGTTAGCCGATCAGCTACTGTTGCTTGGAACTTTAACTTGTTTGGCATGGGACCCAGAAGCAGCGGTCGCCACTACGGTTGGTGTCGGCCCTGCTTGGGGTGGTAATTTTGTGGGGCAGAGTACTATCTGGGAATGTACCGGTATACTTATATATAATGATTACGTGGACGATGATTATTCCGTGTTATTTGTGAAAAAGTGTACTCAGAGAGGACGATCTGGTTTCGGAGCACTAAATGCCATGCTGCTCCACGTAAATTATGTTTTGTACGGACCATGCCCTATCGTTGTGCAATACCCTGGAAGTATGAGCCCTCTTTTCCCCAGAGCGCAATTTTATACACATTAGGGTTTCAAAACCTGTTGTTTGTATTCCCTTGCGACCTCGTGAGACCCGCCCTCAGACCCTCCCCTTCCTCGGCTGATATCCTCGCCGGTGCCTCTTCCTGCCTTGCATGAGCAGGGGCCCGCCACCAAGCCCTTGACCGGCGCCGCGCTGGCCGCCAAGCTGGCCGCGCAGCAGGCGGCGGCCAAGGCGTCGCCCGGCGGGGCGGCCCCCAGCGGCCGCGCCTCCATGAAGGCGGCGTCCCCCGCGGCGTCCCCCGCGCTCATGGGCGCCATGGCGATGACGCCGATGACGCCCTACACGCCGCTGATGGAGACGCCGCCGCTGCCGCCGTCGCAGCCAGGGGCGGCCGGCGACAAGCGGCTGAGCGAGCCGGCGCAGCAGCCGGGGCAGCAGCCTGGGCAGCAGCGCACCACGGGCGGCCGGCCGCTGCCCGCAATGGAGGAGATGCTGGCGCCCGGCCGCCCCGCTATCGACAAGCTGCTGGACGTGCTCAGCCACGCGGGCGGTGACGGCCTGCGGCAGGGCGCCGCCACCGTGGCCGCCGCGCTGGACGACGGCAGCCCGCCCGCGCCGCCCGCCGCCGCGCCCAAGGCGGGCGGCGCCAGCAGCCCCGTCATGACGGCCGACTCCCTCGCCTCCAACCACAGCGTCGCCACGGGTAGGCTCACTACCTGGGGGCTCCACCCCCTCCCGTGTTCACAACCCGTGCATGAGACAAACCCTACATCACTGCACAAACCATGAAATACTTGGCTGTGATTGTGTCTATGTGTGTTGCGTTCACCAGTGGTGTTGAATGCCATTGCGTGAAACACCCCATAAACCCTAAAAAGACCCTATAACCTACACCATTGCCCCCCCCCCCCCCCCCCCCCCCCCTGCCCCCCCCCCCCACGCCAGCAATCCTCAAAGCAACCCTATCCTTTGTCTGCGCTGTCCTGTGAATCGGCTCCCGGCCACGTTCAGGCAGGAAGGCGTTGAATATCAGGAGGGAGCAACATGCGGGTGTGTTGTTATCCGAACTGACACAACAGTCGCTAATGTCTGGGTGCCTGCTGGGTTCAAGACCCCAACGACAACCTCCGCCGATGAAAAGTAGCCGCTAGGTCATTACTAGCCGCTAGGTCATTACAACATGGTAGCAGTCGCGGTCTATCCCAGGCGGCCCATGATGAAGTAGCTGAACGTGTGCGCCTGCTGACTCCGCGGGCTGACGAGACGCGCCTGCTGGCCTGCAGTTGGGCCCATCGAGTCGCGCGTCTCGGCGGTGTGCGGCGTGGAGGGCTACGACGAGTTTTTCGCCAAGGCGGAGGCCGCCGCGCCGCCCGCCGCGCAGCCGTCCACCCCCACGAGCGCGCTCTGCCTCGGCGGCGGCGCGCCCCCGGCAAAGGAGCAGCCGCGGCGGCAGCCGTCCGCCGCCACCAAGCGCCGGCTGGACGCCATCCAGGAGGAGTGCGCCGCCGTGCAGGGCAAGCTGGGCAAGGTGCGGCCGTGGGCTCACAGCTCACAACCCGAAACTCCCTACACATCCGCCCCTCATGACTGCCCCTCCGGCGGGGAATCCACCCCCATAAAGTGCCGTCGATGTGGTCTCCTGTGCGTCGGAGCGATGGGACTCGCGTTCCTTTGTCTTCGCGTCCAGTAGGACACACCGGCCTCGCCTGTCTTCAATGTTGGTGCTGTCCCTGAAACCCTGCTCACACCTGCGTATCCCGGCTGGCTATAAAGCAGGATGCCTTCAATCACGAATGGTAGGGTGAAGCCAGGTTATCATTCCTGTCGGGATGTGTATTGATATGACAGATATGCTGTGATGCGCTTATATATCATCGGCTTGCTACATCTGGAGGTCACGTCTGCCTACATCTGGCCACGGGTACCTGTGCCGTAGCTCCGCCAGCATTCGCCCCCATTTCTATCTGTCGGTCACCCCCGGGGCAGGTGTTTCTAGGTTTGTGTTCATTTTCTCGGTATGCTGTGTTGATACTCCCCCCCCCCCCCCCCCCCCGGCGCGCTTCTTGTGGCCATCTCGCAGGTGGCCCGGCTGGCGCCCTGGCAGCCGGACAGCGGATGCGAGGAGGTGCTGGTGGAGGTCAACCTGGAGACCGCCGGCCCCCCCTCCAGTAGCTGGAAGAACCTCGGCATGCGGCTCGACACGGGCGCCTATCCCGCCCGCGCGCCCAGTGTCATCTACGCCGCCTCCGCCGCCGCGGGCGGCCGCTCGCGCGCCGCCCTGGCCGCTAAGGCCTCCTTCGAGAGCGCCGTGTGCGCGGCGGCACGCCCCCTCACCGTCGCCACGATCTCCGAGCTCTGGTCCCGCTCTGTGGCGGAGTCCGTCAAGGCACACGAGGCGGGCGGCGCGGCCACCGGGCCCGGCGCCGCCGTCATGGGCACCCAGTAGCGGATGAGCGCCAAGCTCAAGCACTCTATAGACAGATGCGCCACTCCGTTGGACTGTACATAGCCGTCGGCCCGCCCGCTTCCATCTGGCGATCCCTGTGCCTGGCAGCGTTCCCGGGTGGCATGGCCATACCCCTAATATAATGAACTATGACCCTAGAAACCTCGAGGCGTTCGCCAGCTGCGACACGGCGCCAGACTGGGGGCGCCGCCCGCGCCGGCATACCGCGCGACGGCGACAGCAGGACCGCCTTGCCAATATGAAAGCGCCATTGTTGGCGCGCCGGCAGAGTGCTTCGCCGGCCTCCTGTTGCGGACACATCCATAGATTTGCTAGCCCCCTATAGCCCATCAAGGCTAGGGGCCCATTTGGTCAAGCAACATGTAACTACGGCATATCCTGTTGCTTTGCCAGCTGTGCGCCATCGTGAGTGGGCCGAATAGACATTGAAGCAGCGCAAAATATTCACTTGCCGCATGGTGTGCATTATGTTGGTAGCAGTGAGGCATGATAATACAAAACAGCAAGCAATTAGGGCAGACATGATGCTAGATGGGCGGCAGAGTAGGATTATGATGTGTGTGGGGGGGGGGGGGGGGGGATATATAGACGGGTTGGCAGCTGATGATCACTATTAAAACGCAATGATGACTTCTACTTCAGGGAAAACAACGTACGTGTATATACATGTATAATGCGCCGAAAACTATTTTTCAACAATCAAGTCAGGGTGAACGAATGACGATTTGAAAGCGGCGTATCTGTACCACGGTATGTGACGAACTATTGACATGTCACTATGGTGCACTTACGGCGACCTGTGAGCTCGGCGCGGGGTTTTGTGTTGGATGTCGCGCTCGCCGCCCTTGTGGCACCCACTGCGTGGGTTGGGGGGCGCTGCTGGGGAGGGGTGTCGCGCCACTTGTAGTGGTGTGTCGTGTTTGTAGTTTCTGTTGGCTGGGTAGGGTAGGGTTGGATTGGTGGTGTGCTCGTGTGGTTGATTTTTCTACATACATATGGGCCGTTGTATGTATGCTGTTCCGAGTGCATTGTAGATTGGTTTGTTGTTGTATTGGTTGTGTGTGTGTGTGTGCGTGCGTGCGTGTGTTTGTGTGTGTTGTTTGTGTTTGTGGTCATGATGTTCGTCAGATCGGCTTGTTGTTGGATTGATTGTTTGTGTGATTGCATGTGTGATTGTGGTCGTATGTTATTGTGGTTTTCATATATATTCATGAATATACATACGAGTCGTCGTACGAATTAAAAACTACGGGTACATTCATATAAATCAGTTGGTTTCTGGATTGGGCTTATCTGTGTGTGTGTGTGTGTGTGTGTGGCACCTGCTGTCGTCATGATGGAGGTCTACCACGGCCCCCGCTGCCCCGCTGTGGTTTGGAAACGAGCACTAGGTGCATGCGCCGCCCCCACCAAATTCCCAAGCCCGCTATCATTCTCATACAGCATCATGATGCGACATATCGCATATCTGGCGCATCCATGTAATACAATGCCGCTCATCAAATGTTTCCCATATGTGTAACATATATGTTCCGTGTATTATGTATGCGTTATGTATGTATAAATAAAGTGGATTGAAGTATATGCTACCTGCTAATACCATTATATTCATTGCTTATATAGAATAAAGGTACGTAGGGCGCCTGAGCGCCACGAGATAACACCCCATCTCATATAGAGAGGAGAGACCTCGGTGCCCTGGAAAGAACTGTTTCGAATGGCACTGATCGATTGCATCTGTTGCAAACACGTCCACTCATTCAGTTTCTCGGACCCTGTTAGGTTCCGTTGATTATGCCGCAGCACAATAGCAGCCGCTGCATGACTCCCACAGAGCGTTACGAACGTTTCATGGTTTACTTGAGCTCGCGGGTGGGCATGTCACTACAGTGCGGTCAAACTCTATTTGGCTTTGGGTCAAATCCCTCCGCGGTGGGACAAGCCATGCTGCCAATGAATGATGTGCCCGCAGCCATGCACGATACCACCTATTGCCTACCTATTATGATAACACAACTCATAATGAGGCATTCAATAGTTTTCCTGCTGCTGAAGAATGACTGTGCGTGCCTGCTTTGTACAAGTGACAATCTCTGGCAAATGTCCGGCATGAATGCAGGCTTTTCTTTGAAAATACATCCGTCGGGAGGCACTTGTCGGCTTGTATGTGATTACAGGTAGTTAAGAACAGTCTATGGGCCCGCTTCAATGCCCTGCATGAAGTTACCTCCGGGATAACAGCTTCTCATCAGATAAAGTACACCTTGTCCGCATCCAGCATCACTCGGCCGCTGGAGTCCATGGCGCGAAGCACCAGCTGCAGATTTGCGCGCTCGCAGGCGCGCACCTGCCACGCCGCCAGCTTCTCGTTGACCTGCGAGTGGAGCCACGCCACACCGACCATGTTCTCACCCCGCTGCCCTACCACCTTGTACACCTCCGCGATGGCCTTGAGCGTCCAGGTTTCGGTCAGCACCCGCTGCCCCCGAGCCGAGGGCGCCGGGGCGGCCGGCTCCTCCGCTGCGGCCGGCGCCTCATCGCCAGCGGGCTCCACGACCGGCGCCATCGCCACGGGCGTCGGGGGCCTCTCGGCCGGCTGCTGCTCCGCGCGGAGCGCGTCGAGCAGGCCGACCGGCAGAGGCGCCCGCAGGCGGGCTACCCGCTTCTGCACTATCTGCTCCGGTGTGTAGTCGCCATATCCGTACAGAGTGCGCCCGTTGAGCTTGAGCGCCCGCAGCACGTCCATCACCGTCACGGTCCTACGCCGGCCGTGCTCAACGTACTTGATAGCGGCGGAGACGAGGCCGCTCAGAAAGTCCCGCACGGCGGTGCGGGTGTCCGGGATCACGAGGGGGCTCAGGCGCTTGACGCCCGCGCGGCGCGCCAGCCGCTTGATGCTGCAAACCGATAGCCCGACAGGGAGAGGCTTCTTCCGCCAGCGCTTGGCAGCTGACTGAACGTGGGTGCGAGCCGGTTGTCCGGGCGCGGGCTGGACACGTGTCGAGGAAAGGGGGGACAGGACGAGGGAGACGATGGGGATGTCAGTCCTGCGTCCCTGCGCCGAGTCTAGGCACCACCAGCGACTGTAGCGTCGTGCCATTTCCACTACAGGTACCGTTATTTCAAATTTGAAAATCCAAAATTCCACAGGCAATTCGGCCGCCGGCAAGCTACCGTAGAGCGCAGCAGGCTGAGCGGCTGCTGCAACGGCTGCCCGGAGGCCGGCGCAGGCTCTCAGAGACGCGGAGGTGCAAGGGCGCTCACCGTCACTGCGGCCGGGGACGCGGCGCTTGGACCGGCCCCGTGCCGCTTGGCTGCGTATGGCCGAACCATTTCGAACGGTTAGCTGGCGGTGTCCAGCGGAAGGGCGTGGCGGGCCGACAAGGGAGGGCGGTAGTGCGCGCGCCGGGGGGGGGGGGGGGGGGGGGGGGCGGGGGCAGCAGAGGAGTAGACGGATCCGGCCAACGGGCTGACTCGCGAGGCAGCGTTTCGAGCCGGTAGCGGATGACGGGGAGTGGCACAGTGGCAGCTTTCCGCAGGTTTTATCGACGGTATCGCGGGGCCGGTGGGTTGAGTTGGACAGCTCGCTTATGCCGACATTGGCGGTCGCAGCTTGTTAGCTAGCGCGCGGCGTGCGTCACGCCGGTAGGTCACCCGCCGCGGTGGTTGGACTGCTGACCAGTAGGGGCCAGCTTCGTTTTTGAATTCAAACGAACCTTGGTACCTGTAGTTTGCAGTTTACTGATAGTACGAGTACGAGTACTGGGCTGTATTTACAGTAGTCGCTAATAAATAGAGAGAACGGCAGAGGTTGTGCAGTAGCAGCGTCAGTAGTAGTTGGCACAGGCACCATGTAGGTACCTTTACTTTAACCCTGTAGGTACCAGTACCAGTAGTATTTGTTTAGGTTTTACGGGTTTTACAATTTTTAAC
Source organism: Tetraselmis striata (assembly GCA_006384855.1). Classification (NCBI taxonomy): domain Eukaryota; kingdom Viridiplantae; phylum Chlorophyta; class Chlorodendrophyceae; order Chlorodendrales; family Chlorodendraceae; genus Tetraselmis; species Tetraselmis striata. Next base: position 65,660 of record VCJN01001117.1, on the reverse strand, counting down.
GGGTTTTAGGGCGGAAGGTTTAAAACCTTAAAACTTAAACCCTAAACGCCCTACAACCAGTAGCGAATGTAGTTGGCGGTGATGATACTCGACGGGCGTATATTCTTTAGAATTTGTGTATGTATATTCATGTGTTCATAATATTTATACACATAATAATATATGTGTAAACATTTATACCGCAGCGCAGCACCGCTACCCTGTATCAGTTTGCTGCTCATTTTAAAATTGTTTTCCGCCCCCGGGACAGGGCTGGCAGCAGTGAAACCCTTGCAGCGTCCCTACGACGGTCGTTTGGGCAGCGATCCAGTTACGGAAAGCCCTGGGTAGGCAACGCTGCGTCATTTATAGTCACCGAGCAAATTGCCGAACCATTCTGCAGGACTAACTGAAGCCAGTGATAAAATTTCCAACAACTGAACAATAACTGTACCTGCCCCGATAGTATTATGTACGCGCGCGCGTACGCGCGTACGCGAGTACGAGGAGCAGTTGTCGGACTGCTGGCGCCCTCTGCCACCGGCCTGGGACTGTGGGAATGCTACTTCCCCGAGACATCATTCCTAATTCGTGAGATACTGTTAATACCAACTCGTGATTAGATCCTGCTTGCTGCCCGATGTTTCGAAGATTTCCAGTACACCCCGGCGGTTGTTTTCTGACCAAACAACGTTCTGACCAATAGTATACGCATAAATCTGAAACTGCTGCCAGCACAGCATCCTGCTGGTGGTCGCTACAACAGCAAATGTTATCAATTGCGGCAGAGTGTACACAAAAAAGGCAGTGGTAGGAGTTTGTTGGTATACCGCCACGGGAGTCGTCACTTCAACACCATACATGCCAGCACGGGCAGTCACCCATACATAAATATCTACCTATCGCAATTCAAGCCACCGCTCTCAAGGAAGAGCCCGCTTGCCGCTTGCTACTTTCTGCACCACTTCATGACATCGAGCAACATTTACATGATCGTCTACAGTGCCCAGCAAAAAAAAAGCACACATGCATAATTTCCGTCTAACGGTGCATGGTGTACTCGAAAAGCCTGGTCTATGCTCGTGCTGCAATAAACGTGTGTTCGAAAGGTGGTGCGACTCGCGCCTAGCGCGCTCGCCGCCGTCTACTCCTTGCAGCAAGAGGCTGCCGCGGACCTCACGCCGCCGCCACCTTGAGCAGGCGCAGCAGCTGTCTCTCCACGTCGTCCCACGCGGTAGACCGCGCCGCAGCGGTGATGTCATGCACGCTTAGGGACAGCTCCAGCAGCGCGGAGCCCGCCGCCTCCGCCGCCAGCAGCGAGTTCCCGGAGCTGCCGGAGTCCTCGCGGCCGCACGCGCCGTGGTAGGGGTTGTGGTGGCGGGTGTCAGGCTGCATTTGGCAGCCCGCGTCGCGGGCATCCCCCACAATGATTTCGATGCGGCTATCCTTCCGGTACGCCACCTCCGTAAAGGCCACGCGCTCGCTGCCGCGCTCCGTGAGGGACAGCGTCGGCGTCACCCAGCGTTTTGTGCCTGCAGCAGGGTCCAGCGAAGTGAAAGCCCTCTTCCCCCCTCTCAAGTAGCGTCTGCCGGAGCGCTCTTCCCGGAGGACACTGTTGGGTGGCGGGGCGCAAGCGCACCTGTCCTGAAGACACCCTTGACCCGCTGAATGTTGCCCCACAGCGCCTGCAAAAACTCCAACAGGGCTTGCTCCTGCGGCAGCGCAACACCGCGTCATTCATTGCGCTGGCGTCATTTATATGAAAAATAAACATATACATATAGTATTACATATTTGTAGTTAGTGCAATGGAAGCCGCGCCCGGCCGGCAGATCGCTTGATGCCGTCAGGCATGGGAGCAGTGATGGTTGAGATGCAGGCGGTGACAGTGCCCATACGCAAGCTCGCTGATGCCCAGCTCAAGGTTGAGCGCACTCGACCAACGAGTGCATCTGTGCATGTTTCTTGCTGCAAGTGGCACGATGAACCGAGTTTTGCATCATCGAGTCGGAAAATCAGTGTGGCCTTCCTGGTATAACATTATGATATATTCAGAGACAATTGTTTATATTTCTCTCTGCCAGGGGGGGGGGGGGGGGGGGAGATCAAAGACAGCAATACACCACATGGGAACCCAAAGCGTGGGAACGGTACTTCGCCAAAGCAGAAAGTCGCCACAATACCCGTGCACACGAGCGGTAGTAATCTGAACACAATTTGGGTCGGCGCACACTCAACGCCGTTGGAGTTTATGGGACCAAGAAGGAAAAACGGAAAAAACCCTCGGAGCGCGAAGAAGTCCAAATCAAGCTGGCCCAGACATAAATATTCCTGACGTCTCAAAAAAGGCGTATTTGTGTACTCGGCAATACACCATTGTGAATCACTAACGCATCTACCAGAGAAACATAGCGAGTTGTTGCCGTTGATGCAGCTAAACAATATTATTGGTTGACCCGCCCGGGACGGCAATTAGACGGGGTGCGCGATGTAGGCCGCGGGTTTGAGATTAATTGCGGACAACAGGCGGAATGGCAGCAGCCAAGCGCGCCCACCTGGAACGTGTCCTCTGCGGAAAACACCCACCCCGCCGCGCTGCCCCCGTCGCCAGAGGCCACCACCCGCGAGGGCTGCCCCGCCGTGGGCGCGGAGCCGCGGCCCAGCTCCACCCAGCGGCTGTGGGCGCCGTGGACGTGCGGCTCGTGCAGCTGCAGCGGGGGGCTTTTGTGGCTGGCGTCCGCATTTAGAAGGTTGAAGTCCAGGCCACCCTTTGCCATCGTGTGAACCGCCATCTGCCAATATACACGAGCCAGCACATCAGGGGCTATGGCGTGTCCACCGAGCACATCGACACTGCCCACAGCGGGCGGGGCCCCCACCAGCACACCATCGACAGGCAGCTCACCTTTGGCGGGTACAGACTTTCTGCCCACGAGAGGAAATTGTCCAGCACTGCCTGCGACGCCAGATCGGCCTGTGCACCGAGACACCCCAAAGGCCTTTGTACTCAACAGCGGTTCCTGGCATACATCGAGAAGTGGCGCACATGGGGCAGGAAGGGACCCGCGCTGCTCGCGCTGGCCTTCCATTGGCCCTACCTTGCTAGCAATCACAATGTCTGCGATGTTGACCTGGTCCAGGTACAGCCCTTTGAGCTGCTCCATGCGGCCTGGGTCCACCAGGCAGATCACCGCTTGCAGCTGGTGGAAGGCCAACACAAGGGCACGTGAGCTGGTGGAAAGCCCCCTGGGCGGTGCGGCGCGTGTGGTGGGTGTTTAGTCGAGTGGTCCCATTTTGGTTGCTCAAACCTGGATGGCGGTTTTCAGGTGCTCGCCCTGCAGGATGTCTATGAGCCCCGCGGGGTGTCCGAGTCCGGAAGGTTCAATGACCAGCCTGTCTGGTTTTGCCTGGCGAATCAACTGTGTGATGGGCGCAGCAGGAACCATCAGTGCTGCACGCGTATTTGTGCGATGCGCCGCATTTCGCAATCACGCAACATGAGCTATATACCAGTGCACCAAACAATATACCAAACTTGAGCTATCTACCAATGCCGCCCTGTCCCTTGTGGGTACCACACTTGGTAGCTTGTAGCATGGAGCGATGAATATGACATGAAATGTTGCGGCAAGCTGCAGTTTGATTTTTTCTGGAAATGCGGCTGGTTGGCTTATATCATATCATAGATAACCTATCCAGGGGACCTGGCGTGCAGGGGGGCGGGGTACGCAAACTTGGCGGACGGGCCGATGACTGGGGCCGGGGGGGGGGTGGGGGGGGGTCAGTCTCGACAAGGCCGAGGCGGCACCATAGCCAAGGCCGGGGTAAGCATGCCCGCCGCGGCGCAGCACATGCACCCTCCAGCCAGCTGCTTGATCGTGATGCCGTCCGGCACGGACGGATCACCCTTCTCGCTCCCTATGGCCTCCAGCAGCGCGCCGTCCACGCCCAGCGCGCCGAACTCGTTCACCAGCACCGCCCACTTCTCGCCTGCGCGCGTTCACGAGCCGGCCTCAGCGCCGCCAAGGCAGCGGCAACGAACATTCCAGAAGGGCCGGGAAAATGCGCCAGAGAGCGGAGATGAAGGAGCGTACCTGCCGGCCTGCGAGCCAGCAGCGCTGCGATGGCGGTCGTCTTCCCCACGCCCAGGGCGCCGGTCACAATTGTTGTGGGCAGCGGAAGCCGCATTTTCATTCTTTGTCGGCCGCGGCAGCCGTACACGGCCCGGCAGAGTTTTGGGTGATGCTGTACCCAGTGAGCTATAGTCCCTACTGACTTGCCCCGCAGATCCGAGGTTCTCAACCTAGAAAAAAATGCCGTGGCGATAAGATATTTGTGCCACCTGAACGATCGAGGTGAGCTGCCACCGGCGAGGCCGACCAAACGGGTAGGTAGCGCAGTAGCTGATATGAGGAGGGGCGGTTTTATGTTTATACGGGTACCACGCGACGACTATTATCGTCCATCGCCGCGCTCCTGCACCGCGGTTCCGTAGTCCCGATGAGGTAGACGACGATGTTGTGGCTATCTTGTAGCGATAGTTTGCGCAGATGTTTCGGCTCCAGGCCCAACCAGAACCTCCGCGCCCCACCCGATAGCAAGCCGGCAGCGGTGCGGCGTAACTCCAGCAATACCGATTGTACGGATCTCCATCGTTTGTACGGATTATTGAAAACGTACCATACTGCCGCCGCCTCGATCGCGAAGCGCGCGAGCCCGATGGGGGTGAGATCAGCAGCGCAGCGCATCGTGCTCGCGTACCTGTACCTTGTACTACTGCGCTCGCATTTTACAGCAGCAGGGCGGTCAGGTACGGGTGTCAGTGTACGAACGTACGGGAATGTGGAAATACCTCTCTCCGGCAAAGGGATTAATTACATCAGGGCTTTCACAGAATTGCACTACAACAGAACTAACAGCAACTATGAAAGGTTGCCAGCAGAAGAGAGACATAAATCCGAAAACAAGGTCGAGCAGGAGGACAGGGAGCCAAGAACCAAGAAAGAGCCAAGGGAACCACGAAGTCACTTAGCTGCCAGGAACTTAAGGAACCCCCGCCCCGGGGTAGGCTATCAGCTGCGGCGAGGACGCTTGCAGCCAATGACCCGGGTCATATATAGCAACACATGCCGACGAGCGACGCGACGCAGGCGCAGGAGCACCATCACGTGCCGCACGCGCGGCCGCGACCCCGCCAAGAACGTTGTCTGCATGTGCCATGTTGATGAGCAACACACCGGTTCCCGGGGTACTCGCTAAATGAAATCCTCCCGGGGTTTAAGCTGTGTATAGCGGGGTCACAATCCTGAGATGCAACTACCGAAACGAGCGCGAATTGTGATTAGTACCCGGTTGATACAGTCAAATATAACGTCATTTGATGAAAACTCAGAGCCCACGTGACCACCCGTCTCGCCAACCCATCCCGCCCCACCGATGCCAGTCGAACACACCGGCCGGCACCATCACGCGCATACCGCGGTAGCAGCGCGCTAACGTAGGCATATGGTGGCGTTCAGGTGCCTCGTCTTGTGTGTCGCGGGCAGGGATGGGGCTGGCGGCGGGATGATGAGGGAGGAGCGCGAGCGGTCACGTGCTAATTATATTACGCACGTAGCGCGTGCCACGTAGCCAAAAAGAGTTGCCAGCTATACATCTCGGATTTGAGACCCGTTTTCGGTCTTCAGAAACGAGTACCTACGCGAACCGGTGTGAAGGAGAAACGGCGGCGCCACGCAGACAAGAGTTGGCCGATTTTTTGGCCAGTGTGCGCTTGGCTAGCTTTCGCGAGCTCCACCAAGAAAGCCTCGGCGTGCGGGGCCAGCGAGCCAAACTCGGAAACGGCGAAGGGAACAAAGCGAAGCATACCGGCAGCGTTTCGGACACCCTCGTCATACTTCTGGATTTTGCGGCGCTCTGCAGCCCGCAAAGCAGTCGTTGGATCCGAGGTTGACACGCCGAGGATAGGGGCAATGGTGGTATCGACAGTAACCGTGTTTCCGCGGATGCCGCCATACCCAAAAAGCCCAACATCGGCAGGCCGCCCGTCGCTGCCCTTCGGGAGAGAAACAAGCACCGACGGGTCCGTGAGGATCTGGACACCCACGCCCAGCGCGGACTTCACGTCGTGGCAAATGTCGGAAAGGCCATGTGCCGCCCACTCGTGTGCGGCGTGATTGGAGTCGCCCCCAGAGCAACGTGCCACGTGATCAGCGTATGCGACCGCCCAAGTAGAAGGAGTGAACTCCACGCCAGCATCCTCAAACCGGGCAAGCATACCTTGTACCGAGAAGGAGCAAGAAGCACAAGAGCATGGCTCGCCAAGGGAGAGGACAGGAGCCGCCGGAAGGCCAAATGGGCGGCAAGCGGCAACACGGAACATGGAATCGTAGTACTCAGGGGAACGCTCACGGACTTCACCAAGGCGACCCTCACTTGGAGGATCAGTCACCAGGAACGCCGTCGCAGCGCGTAAGAGGCGGCCTCGGAAGCGGTTGTTGTCAGGGCCGCTTGTGGGCATACGCGCGGCAAACTTTGCGAAACGGACCAAACGGCAAAGGGACTACTACTATAATACCATTATATAGTACTGGTACCAGTACGTGTATCGATACCGATATCGCCTTCTGCTGCTAGCTCATGTAAGTATTACCAGTACGTGTACATGTTTACCGAGGGGTGAATCAGGAGTTGCCAAAGATGACAGCCTTCTTACATAATGTCTAAATGGCACAAAGCGCCCACACGATGCGTGCTGGGGCCAATATCAGCGCAAAAACAGGGCGGGTGGGCGGTGGGTTGCGCGAGCCTTTATATAGTCGCTATATGGTGAGCGCACAGTCAGAAGGCTGTTTAGCCGGAGAGGAGCCGCGCTAGCTGTGTATGGAAATAGCAGTCGGTGTGGCACCTACTCATGCGTCTTTATGTAACATCAGCCATACGCCCGCGGAATCAACAATATGAGGGTTCCCAAACCCGATGATTTCAATTTTTAAAGCATTTACCTGTACCGACGGGTGCGTCATGTTATTTTGCCAGGGAAACACGGCTGCAAAGCCAGGAACGCCTCAGGCGGATGGGCGGGAAGGGACGATTCAGCAACCAATAAAGAAGTATCTCAATACCACGCCGCCGGTGTGCGCATCATGGTGGCGTCTGTGTAGTCGCTACTTGTGGCGTCATCGATGTAATGTAGTATATTTTTAAGCCTGCTCTTCACCGCTCAATAATATAATCTAGAGTTTGTGTCACCTCCCGCGCGCAAACCCCGAGCAAGACTGAGATTTGAGCTGAGCTCCCCTCTTTACGAGGACTTAATTTGTCCTATCCTGGGTAAAGTCTCACCGGTAAAGACTTGATGTAGAAATTTCAGTCTCACCGGTAAAGTCTTTTTTTTCCGCCCCCGGTAAAGTCTTACACACAATGATACGATCGAGTAGAGCAGGTCGACCAACCAATAAAGGCATCGGTGTGGGCGCGTTACGAATCGTCGGCATCGTTAGCACGCAATAAAAACTGGGGTATATATGTCCATGCGTCTTATATACGCGTCAAACCCGTTGCCACAGTACGGTGTGGGTGTCCCCGCGGGGGTTGTGGCCGGGTTGCACATTATGATACAATTACGCACCCGAGTATTTCCCACTGCCCGCCGATTGGCCCGGATTCATGCCATGCCTGAGCGGTTCCTTGAACACTGCTATGCATGTGGCGGAGGTGAATCTGAGACTATATATCGAACATATGTTGGTGGAGTGCCCGCGGTGGGGGTATCACCGTCATAATTTTGGGTTGTTAGTTCCGGAGTTCATGGATTTTATTAGTAGTCAGGTTAGTGCGTCAACGCCTGAGGACTTAACTGCCTTTATTTTGTGCGGGGTCCCCCCCTCCCTTCACGGCGCCCTGGATTTTACTGGGAATGGGAAATTTTTCCAGCTATGGCGTCGAGCCCTCCCTCACATTGCCTTTTTTGTTGCACATGTATCGCACTCCCCAAATGCTTTGCTCCGCGGGTTGGGGCTTGCCCCAACTCGCATCACTCGAATGGGCCGACGCCCAAACGGGTAGGGCGGACCTTTCGTGGTCAGTGCCGGGTATTTTGATGGCAGTGTTTTAGACGGTGATCCATCAGTGTTGGAAATTCCGTCACTGACCTCTAATTAGTCTTGCAGAATGCTTCGGCAATTTGCTTGATGAGCGTCGCTACCCAGGGCTCTCCGTAACAAGATTGCTTCCTAAGGATTAGACAGAGTGCGAGTCACGTTGCCAGAAGCGAGTGTCTTGTCTTACAAGCCCCTCGCCACACCAAACAAGATGGGTGGGACGGGTGGGTGCGTGAAGCGCAACAGCAAAAGGGATGAGCGCTATGGTCTAGACAGTTGGCTAAGTAGTAGCTGCAGGCAGGCAGGGAAACAGGTCGGGAGCTGGTGCGGTCGCGAGTCCGCTGCTCACTGTCCCATCCTGGAAGATTCTAGACAGAGCCGATGACTGGCTACTGTGCTATATTTTCCAGGCGGTAGTCGTTCGACCGCACAACTCGGTCCGTCGTCTGACTAAGCTCAGTTAAGTACTTAACAACGATTAGACAGAGTGCGAGTCACGTTGCCAGGCAAAACCGGAAGGCCACAGTTACCGGTGAAAACCAGTCACTGTGAAAGATTAGCAGCGGAACGCTGCGGTGCCAGGGAGCCGAAGAAGTAGCGGGCCCCAGCGGAGTCCAGGATGCCTGGCACGATGTAATTGAGGACCACGCCGCTGCCCACTTTCCAGCCGCCAAGCCAGCGAATCGTAGGCATAGGGACGCCCGTGGCCGAGGCCGCGGACGCCCCGCCACTGCGAAGGCTGTGCGACGACCAGCAGAAACCAGCAGGCGGGGTAGCGTCAACTGCCAAGGCAGCGGCAGTTACCCATTCGGAGACAGTAGCAGCGGTCCACGTGCCGGGATCATCATCAGGGAGCTGCCAAAACCGAGTAGCACCGGGCAGCACGTGATCGCGGCAGCTGACGAAGAACTCCAAAAGCTCCGCGATTTCGGGGTGCGCCTCGCGGGAAATTTGCAGCACCGGACGAGGCGCCCCGGAAGGCTTGCCCTTAAGTACTCGACGGTACAGCGTAATGCTGCGGGCATCAACCGCGAAATCGCGCACGCCGCACCCCGTACTGGTACCCGCGCGGTGACAAAAAAGGAAATTGACCGCGGTAACGAGCAGGGCACGGAATGTGGGCAGGTCGCACGCGATGGACCTGTGAGAAACCAGCCGCAGCGCACGCCGAACACAGGCGAGGGCGACGTCCGCAGGCAGAGGCACCCGGTAGTCCGGGGCGTCCAGCACCTGCTGAGCCAGCTCCCAACCGCGCATCGCCTGGTTGACGAAAGGCCCAAGCGCCGGCGGCTCCTTGAAATTATCGGTGAAAAAGGCGTTGATCGCTGAAAGGTAGGGTCCAAAGGCACCAGCCTTGTTGCGGCCACGTGCCGCAACCCAAGAGATGTACCGAACGATGAGCGGCGGATCCGCCGTGTCCGGCAATCTCCCATTTTGCGCGCAGAACTCGCAGAATAGGTTGAATTCAGATCCGTAAGACTGCACGGTACGTTCCGCGCGCGAAGACATCAAGAAATCCGCGGCACGGCGCCCAACCTCGTCGTCGCCGAGTAACCGCAGTAGCCCAGGTCGCATAATCGCTGCCCATGGTGCAGACGGTACGTTCGATTTCAACCCGTACCGCACAGCCGGGTGTTGTCTGCTGTGAGCATCTGTACGGGAGATCTGAAAAACGTCCGCGGAAACGTCCAAGGTAGCAGCCGCAGCACTTAACGCCCCGTAACCGGCGCGTCGCGACCGGTAGAAGAAGGACGGAAGGGAAGGCGGAAGAGCATCACGCTCCAGGGCGGCGGCCCGACGCCCGCGCGGCGCCCGAGCAGCCCGGGAAAGAACAGATCGCGGGAAGGAGGGTAGTGCAGTACCTCTGTAGCCATCTCGTGTAGCTGCTGGAGCCAAGGGCGGCCGTGCCAGGCCGGGGCGACCACGGTTGCCGCGGCCCCCGATTGCTGCAGCTTTAGCACCAGATCGTCCAGCAGCTGCCAGGGGGGATTGCACCAGTTCACTTCGGCGCGCCACGTGGCGTCCGACTGGGCCAAGGAGTCCACCGCCTCGGTACCTGGGACCGTCCACCGGGAGTTGTACCGAGGTAACAAGGCGTTCTCCATAGTTGCGAATCGGTCGACCGTATGAGGTCCCCAGATGCGATCGACGTACCGGAATATACGAGGATTGATCATCCAATCGGAAAAGTCCTTCTCTCGCGAAAGCTTGTCCGCCCATGCGTTCGCCGCAGACCGAATGTACCGTACTCGTAAACGAATATCGTGTACATCCAGCAAATACCATAGCTTGCGAAGTTCCGCCATAAGCACCGGTGACCGAGTAGTCAAATTGGACAGGATATGCACCACCGCCTGATTGTCCTCGTACAAAAGTACGCGGCGCCCCATCAGCCGTGGCAAAAATGACTGTATGGCGAGACGTACCGCTTTGAGCTCCTTGTACGTTATATGACGTCGACGATCCTCCTCGTACCAATATCCGCGTGCCTCCGTAGTTTCGCACAGTACCGCACCCCAGCCGTACTGGCTGGAGTCCGTGTGCAGATAGGCTGTCTCCACCGGGCGCAGAATCGGTGCGCCGTTGTGGCGCGTGGGAACATCGCGCCACCACTCCAAATCGCGAATGAGCTGACGCGTCAGAACGACCTTGCCGCTCGGAGAGGAGCATCGGCCCAGGACGGTGTGCGCCTCGCGGAGGTAGAAACGTGCCGGAGGCATCGCGAGGTAGAGGAACTGGCCCTGCCCGGCGAGAGACGCAAGGAGTTTGGCCGGCGCGTGGCGGCGGCGGCGCGCAGCGATGCACAGGAGGTCGCGGGCCAGGTTGGAGAGCCGACGCAGTTTCGCCGCTGGGGCGCGGAACTGCATAGTGACCAGGTCCAAGTCCATGCCTAAGTGCTGCAGCTGCTGGGTGGGCTCGGGGTGCGCCTTGGTGGGGTGCCTGGCCAGGCCCAGGCGCCCCCAGAGTCGCTCGACCTCGGCCCGTAGGCGTAGAGCCAGCTGGCGCGACGGTGCCAGAAACAGGAAGTCGTCGATGAACGGTAGGAGGCAAACGCCGCGCGCCTTGCGGCGACGCAAGCGTCGACGGAAGGGCCGGCCGTAGCTGCTGTAGGTCGCGAAGTCTGGTTGACGCAGGTAGCGCACCATGACCGCCATCAGAGTGCAGAGGTAGTAAGGGCTTAGCGACCAACCCATGGGGAGGGCCGCGAAGCGCCACAGGGTGCCACGTACGTTGATTGTAAAGAAGTCGCGGACGTCCTCCCGCAAGCCCAGGGCGTAGTAGCCGTCCTGCAGGTCGAAGGAAAACGCCCAGTCGCCGCGTTTCGCCAGGTACCGCAGGCGACGCAGAGTTTCGAATCGCATGGAATAGACCGCGCAGTAAGAGTTTAGATGGCGCAGGTCTATTACAAGGCGCCACTGGTTGCAGCCCGGCTTTGGTACTAGGAAGACTCGCGACACGTAGTGCTCGCGCACGCCAGGTTCTAGCGCGCCGACTGTTACTAGTCGCTGGCTCTCCCGCTCCCACCACTCGAGCTGCTGAGGCGTAGCGTCCTGTAGAGAGACGCCCCGGTGGAAAGGCGTGGGCGCCGCGCCAGAGAAGGGTAGCGGCACTCCCTCGCGAACCCACCGGAGCACGCGCCCGCTCGCCCCGATTCGCCGCCACTCCCGCCAGTTCTGCCGCACGCGATGGCGCAGAAACGTGGAGGGGCGTGGTAACGAAGCGGAACGGCGGGCCGCACCGTCAGGCCTTGCCCTTGCCCTTGCCCTTGTCGGCGTCGTCGGCTGTGGGGCGGAAGTCTGGGCGTGGGCGGCGTCCGGAGGGCCGGCGCCGTCGCGCTCTGGATGGTGGCTCGTCGTCGTTGTCCTCCTCCTCGTTGGGGTCTGGTCCCACGCCGAAGCGCTGTTGTACGGCGGCCTTTGCCGCCGACGTGACGCTGTACTCGGCCTCGCGGCGCAAAAGCTCGTCGCTGAGCTGCGCCACTGCTTCCGAACCATAGTCCGCGAAACCGGGCTTGAGGAGGCTGCGGCGAACCACCTGTGCGACTGTCTTGGTCCGCGCATCCGCATCGTTCGACGCGTTGAGGCGGATAAACGCCAGGAAGTCGCGCCGGTGTTTATTTGAGGCGTCGTAGGCCGCCACGCCCGCTTCAAGGAGGCGAAGGTCCTCCTCACCAGCGGGCTGCGCCGCGCTTGCCGCTCTCTTAATCGACGCGAGCGCCTCGCAGAGAGCCGCGTGGGCCACCGCATCGTAGAAGCCAAAGCAGTACAGAGAGCGGTACTGATCCAAAGTTGCCCAGTGCCGACGCGCGATGAGCTGGCGGTGCGTCTCGTCAGATGAGATGTCGTACAGTTGGGGAATCGGAGAGGGGCCGGGACTGGGCTGGACGGAAAAGCCGGGGCCAATTAAATGAGCCCACTCCTCCCAGACTAAGGAAGGGGCAGCGGCACTAGGGCCACCGCGCTGGGGCTGGGGCACGGTGTTAGGCTCTAGGGAAATGGAGTATAACACACGGAAACCTGCTCCGCGCGAGCCGGTGCGTCGTGCTGGGAGCTCGCCGCGGCAGCGCTACTAGCGGGCGCGCGGGGCTCGGTAGGAGTAGAACCACTAGGCCGCTGAAGGTCACTTCGTAGGGCTTCCAGAAGCTCCGTAAGCCCCGCGAAACCGGCCTCCAGCGCGGCGATGCGGTCTTCGGCTAGGCCACTAGGGGCGTCACCGGAGTTGTCAGGCATACTGAGCCCTGACAATGCCGTGCGCAGGGCGTCGTGCTAGCGCAGGCGGATAATATCGACAAGGATCGCTTCCCCTCGCGGCACAGGTGCCGCGCGATTGCTGGTGCGTGAAGCGCAACAGCAAAAGGGATGAGCGCTATGGTCTAGACAGTTGGCTAAGTAGTAGCTGCAGGCAGGCAGGGAAACAGGTCGGGAGCTGGTGCGGTCGCGAGTCCGCTGCTCACTGTCCCATCCTGGAAGATTCTAGACAGAGCCGATGACTGGCTACTGTGCTATATTTTCCAGGCGGTAGTCGTTCGACCGCACAACTCGGTCCGTCGTCTGACTAAGCTCAGTTAAGTACTTAACAACGATTAACTTAACGGCGGTCGTAGAGACGCTGCAAGGGTTTCACTGGTGCCAGTCCTGCTGTCCCGGCGGGGGCGGGGAAAAAGGTCGACCAATCATTATTTATTTATTTGAATAATAATACTACTGTATATCTACATAATTATGGATTATCTACTGTGGCGGTGTGTGCTGATCCGGTTGTTTGCCCGCGCGCGACGTCACGCGCGCAGCGCGGAAGCGCGCTGATACCGGGTGAGAGCTGCTGCTGCAGTGATGACTTCGCCTGCTGCTGCTCCTGCTGGCCCGGTCGGCCTCCCGCTGGTCGGCATAGTCGCCGGAGATCCACGCGCCCACGGCCAAGAGGCAAACCCGCAGCCTAGTAGAGCCGCAGAACAGCCTCACTGCGTCACAGAGAACGGGGGAGAAGCCATACGCATCGCGCCCTCCAGCGCGGAGCGCGGCGGTCGCTGGCGGTAGCGCAGCACGCAGGCAGCGCGGGGCAGCAGCGGGGCGCGCCGCACTCCTATCAGCCGGCGCAGCCATGGCCAGCCCGGACGTGGAGATGGCGGACCAGGAGAATGACACGCTGCTAGAGACGGTGGAAGACGGATCGGAGATGGCGGACGGTGAGGGCCCACGTGGCAAGCATTGCCCCCCCCCCCCCCCCCCCCACTCCCCGCCCCGCCGCGCGTGGAGACACAGCCGCCTTCTCGCCAATTCCCGCCCCCCCCCCCCCCCCCCCCCGCCCCCCACCCCCAGCAACCCCCTGACCCCTCCGAAACCGGCGTACGCACCTTAAGCGTGCGCACCAGGAAATCTGCGCGCCCGCCCCGTCCCACATGGCGCCCCAGGGGCTCCGGATCTGCCCGGCCGCGCGGCGTGCGTTCGTACTCTGGCGGGCGGGGTCCGCGAGTTCACCCCCTGTTTGATCGGCTGTTTCCCTGCCGTGCTTTCCGGGCGCCGCCTCCCGCAGGGGGTCCTGCAAAGCTGCTGCTCAGCCATCGGGAATCACAGGGGCCGCATGCGGCAGGGGGCAAGCCTGCCTGGGGATGGTGTGCGATATTGCCCCAGATTGTTGCGCGAACGGCTGTGTTGGGCTACAGTGAGGTAGACTCAGGGGCACTTGGGGCGCCTGTGAAGGGAGCGGGCTGGCATCTGCGCCTCTTCTGGGGGGCGTCACCGCTGTTTTACCCTGAAACACATGCCTTTCCTGCTGCAGGCGTGTCCCCCATTACTGAAATAAACACACCGGACAAGTCGGAGCCCGAGAGCGACCCTCTCACCGGCGCCTACGAGGTGCCCCCTTTGCCCCAGCGCGGTCGTGCTGCCCTGCTGCCTCATGCAAAGCACTTGGTACCATCGTTTTCTGGCTGGCTGACTGACTGGCGCCCGGGCGTGACGACATTGGCGTTGGCGCAGTGGCGGGTGGAGGGTTTCACCCGCTTGACGGAGCTAAAGCAGTACTCTGATACCTTTGAGCTGGGAGGCTACAAATGGTGCGCCGCAGGCCGCTCACTGACATGCTCGCTGCCCGGTGTTGCAGCCCCCCAGCCCCTGGTCTCATGCCCCTTCCCCCTCCCCCCTCTTCAACTGTTACCTTTCGGAGCAGGCGTCTGCTCATCTTCCCCAAGGGCAACAAGTCGGAGTTCCTGTCGGTGTACCTGGACGTGCCAGAGACGGAGCTGATGCCGCAGAACTGGCAGCGTGCGGCCGCGTTCAAGCTGTCCCTGGTGGACCAGGTAGAAAACAAAAACCACTTTGAGAAGGGTACAGCCCCCCCAACCCCCCCCCCCCCCCCCCCCCCCCCCGCCCGCCCCCCCTTCCCCCAACACACAGATAGACACACACAGACAGCTTTGAAGGTGACACTGAATGGCTGAAAAACTAGACGCACAACCACTCAGGGGCGCAAATGTGCGGATACATCACTGACCCGCGCGATCCCTGCGCTTGCCTGGCCCGCAGACACGAGCCACAACTTCACGAGCCGGGAGAGCGACTGGGGATTCACCAGCTTCATCTCCCTGGCGGACGTGTACAGCTCCACCAACCCGTACCTAGTGGACGACTGCATCGTGATCCGCGTGGAGGTCAACGTGCGCAAGCCCAACCTGTACCTCTACGACTCGCGCGCGGAGACGGGCTTTGTGGGCCTGAAGAACCAGGGCGCGACGTGCTACATGAACTCCCTGCTGCAGACGCTCTACAACATCAACTACTTCCGGCAGAGCGTGTACCACATGCCCACCACGGACGAGGAGGCGCAGCGAAACATCCCGCTCGCGCTTCAGAACCTCTTTTACAAAGTAGGGCGGAAAACCCTCGGTGCCTCCTGTACCTGGATACATGCCCAGCCCCTCAATCCACGCGCAAGATCGGCACAAATACAGGACTTTATGTCATTGTGATATGACGTCGTGTTCTGTTTCTGTTGTACTATTCGATTACACACATACGGCTTGCACTCTCTGCAGCTGTCCCCCCCATCAACTGGAATGATCTGCTGTGCTCCTGGCACGGCCTGCCCGCCTTTCTGGAACCTACTCTTGTTTGGCTGTCTTAATCTTGTCCAAGATGGAAGCAGGACTGCCCCTGGTGGCAGCAGCAGCGCGTTAGGAACTGTGCCCGGCACGCTGCAGCAGCTGACGGCGCGACCCTGCCGTCGGCTCACAGATGCAGTTCCAGGCGACCTCTGCTTCGACCAAGATGCTCACCAAGACGTTTGGCTGGGACACCTACGACGCCTTCATGCAGCATGATGTGCAGGAGCTCAACCGCGTGCTGTGCGAGAAGCTGGAGGAGAAGATGAAGGTGTGCCGCCCCGCCGGCGTGCTCACCTGCCTGCCTTGCCCAGGAGGGAAGACCCTGCGCACTAACAATCCCTACCGCGGTATACATAACCAGTGTATGTTGATAGCAGTTGATATTGGTCGCTCCTGGCGCCTGTTTGGGCAATACAAGTCCCGGTCCGGGATCCGATGCAGCTCAGCTGGATTTAGAAACGGGGCGGGGCTCCGCCTTGAATCGAGATGTCGATTTGGAGCTTGAATTCGGGAGGCGAACTCTCACATTGGGCCATTGGAAAGTATGGGGGGATTCGCAACACTGGACCACTCCCCGGCTGCGCAGATCACGCAATTGTGCAATACAGAGCCGTTTGTTGGAGCCTGTTGCTCCCTATCAGGCCCAGTTAGAACTCTGAAACATAATGGGACGCGAGTAGTGTCATCATTTATGGAGGGGTACGGATGCCGACGCACCTATGTCCTTCACCTAGAATCCTTCACTATGAGCCTCAAGTTGGACTGGCATGCAACCTATATGAACATGCGCTATGGTTCCGCTCTGGTTTTGTCTGCATGTGGCCCCTAACAGGTTGGGCAGGTTCTTGCTCGCAGTGTTCCGACTACCTCGGCAAGGCCCGTTGTATTTTTGACGTGCACAGGGTGGTGTCTTTTACACCGTGCCACGCGGCTCACGCCTGCGCCTGCCTGCTGTGCTGCCGGCGCTCAGAGCACGCGCGTGGAGGGCGTCATTCAGAAGCTGTTTGAGGGGAACACGTGGAACTACATTGAGTGTGTCAACGTAGATTACAAGTCGACGCGGACAGAGAGCTTCATGGACCTGCAGCTGGACGTGAAAGGCTGCAAGAACGTGTATGACAGCTTTGACCAGTACTGCGCGGTGGAGATGTTGGACGGTCAGAACCAGTACAAGGCAGACGGTCATGGCATGCAGGTGCGGGCCAGAGGCAGGCAGACAGGCAGGCAGGCAGAAAGAGGTGGGGGGGGGGGGGGCCTTGCATGTTCAGGGGCTGAAATTAGGTGGTGTCGTTGCTCAGGATGCGCGCAAGGGGGTGCTGTTCGAGGATTTCCCGCCCGTGCTGCAGCTCCAGCTGAAGCGCTTCGAGTACGACTTTGCCCGTGATGTGATGGTCAAGGTGACACCCCCCCCCCCCCCCCCCCCCCCCCAAAATGAGCAACACACGTGGTCAGGCAGGGCAGGTTGCCAATTGGGGCTTGGTGCTCCTCTGAACGCAAACAGGGACGTGTAGGGGTACGAGTGCTGTTTTGGTATTACAGCCTGCGCAATCTGTCAGCGGTGGAGAATGGAGTGACAGAGGCATGTGTCAGAGAGGAGTTACAGCAGTGATCACGCAGGCATCCATTGGCAGAGGCTGTGCCGCCCCTCTGAAAGCCAGGTGTGTGTGGCTGACAAGGAGTAACGCACTTGCTGCCTTCCATGCCAGATCAACGACCGCTACGAGTTTCCAGATGAGCTGGATCTGGACGTGGGGGACGGCAAGTACCTCAGCCCCAAGGCGGATCGCAAAGTGCGCAACCTGTACCGCCTGCACAGCGTGCTGGTGCACAGCGGCGGCGTGCACGGCGGCCACTACTACGCTTTCATCCGCCCAAACAGCAACCAGTGGTACCGCTTCGAGGACGAGCGCGTGACAAAGGAGGACGCCAAGCGCGCAATGGACGATCAGTTTGGTGCGCGCTGCGCTTGCCTGCCTCCACAGCTGTTGGCATCACCACTGGCGAGTTGATGCCCGTTGAGTTTTACCGTGCTTAGCATAAAGCACGCCATGCTTCACACCGCTTAACCCTGTTGGTTGGGCTTGGTGATGCTCGCAGGCGAGGACGAGAACGCCCCGCAGAGCTTCAACAATAACCTGGGCTTCAAGGTGCCAAAGTACTCCAATGCGTACATGCTTGTCTACATCCGCATTAACGACTGGGAGCGCATCCAGTGCAACGTGGTTGAGGAAGACATCGCGGAGCCGCTCCGCGTGCGCTTCAAGGTGGGATCTAACACGCAAGCATACGGCACAGAGCAAACGCGCTGCGCGGTGTCACGCATGCGCTGAACCCTGCTCTACCCCCGCTGATCCGCCTCCTCAGACCGAGCTGCTGGAGAAGGAGAAGCGCCGCAAGGAGAAGCAAGAGGCACACCTCTATTCGTACATGAAGGTGCACCCCATCCCCGCCACACCGAGTGTCCCCCACCTGGCCGCCATCACAGCCTCCTCCCTTATCAGCGCTCTCCCACGATGACTGCCGCAGATCGCGAGGGAAGAGGACATGCGGGAGCAGATTGGGACCCACACGTTTTTTGACCTCGTGGACCATGATAGGGTGAAGAGCCTCCGCGTCTCAAAAACTGCCACTTTCACAGACTTCAAACAACAGGTGGGATCCCCCCCCCCCCCCCCCCCCCCCTCCCCCCCCCCCCCCCCTCTTCTCTTTCTCATACTGGTACTTCAATGTTTTCATTAGTCGTGTGGAGGGAGAGCCGGTAAATTTGGTCTCTTAATTCTCTGCTTTTTCTTGTTGATGCTCCGCACCTCACGCTGAGGTGTGCTGTGAATGCAGGTTGCCACTGAGCTGGGCATTCCGCCTGAGAAGCAGCGCTACTGGCTCTGGGCGAAGCGCCAGAACCACACGTTCCGGCCCAACAAGCCAATGCTGCCGGAGGATGAGGGGCAGCGCATACTGGATATCAAGGACAACACCAACGTGAAGCACGCCGTTGCAGACGTGAAGCTCCTGCTGGAGCCACTGCAGCCCAACGGGGAATTGACCAAGCTGGACAAGAACGACATCCTGCTCTTCTTTAAGCTGTACACGCCAGAGACACAGAAGCTGACATACGCGGGCTGCCGCTTTGCGCACAAAAACGACCGGATCAGCTCGCTGAATCAGTTCATGTGCTACGTCGCGGGCTTCCCGGCAGAAACACCGCTCATGGTGTTCGAGGAGATCAAGTACGACCCGTCGGTCATGTGCGAGCGCATCTCCGCGCAGTCCACGCTCACAAACGCGCAGCTGGAGCACGGCGACATCATCTGTTTCCAGAGGGCCGTCGCGCCCGAGGTGGAGGCCAAGATGCCCCACCCCACCGTGAAGGTCTTCCTCGACTACGTGCGCAACCGCCAGGGCGTGGTTTTCAAAGCGTTGGAGAGCCCCAAGGTGATTGGCTGCCCCAACGCACCCCGCACATCCTTGCCCTTTGAAGTGGCGGTGTCCAGCCAACTTGTAGCTTCACTGACACCATTGTCGCGCATCGACCATCAGGAGGACGGCTGCAGGCTGGAGCTCTCAAAGGAGAACTCGTACGACGAGGTGTGCGAAGCGGTGGCGGCAGAGCTGAAGAGGAATGGTGTCGCTGTGCCCGACGCCATGTACATCCGGCTAACGGCTCACAGCTGCTACTCGCACGGGCCCAAACCCCAGCCCATCAAGTACCGCGGCATGGACCGGCTGAGCGACATGCTCTTCCACTACAACCAGGTGCGGCTGCGGCGGTATGGCGGTGCCTTCAACCGCGCATCACCTGGCGCTGAGACTGGCAGCTGTGGCTGTGCCTCGTCGGGAGTCACTGGGCGCTGGCTGACCATACTCGACCCCGCTGCAGATGAGCGACATTCTGTACTACGAGGTGCTAGACATGCCGCTGCCCCAGCTGGAGCATCTGAAGAGCCTCAAGGTGGTGCTGTTCAACGAGAAGGTGGAGGAGGTCAGCCAGCACCAGGTCCGCCTCCCGAAGGAGAGCACTGTGGGTGAGGTGCTCGAGTCGATTGCGAAGGAGTCCAGGGCGGCCTGCACTGCGGCGGACCTGCGCCTGGTGGAGGTGTTCTACCACAAAATCTTCAAGGTCCCCCCCCCCCCCCCCCCCTTCTCCCCTCTTCCACCCTGTGATCGTGCGCGTATATATTTCCTTTGTTTTTAGTCACCCCGTCGCCTTACCGCCCCCATGCTGTGTGCCACCAGATTTTCGAGTCGACCGAACGCATCGATACCATCAACGACCAGTACTGGACGCTGCGCGCCGAGGTAATCCCGGAGGAGGAGCGGAGCCTGGGCCCCGATGACAAGGTCATCCACGTGTGCCACTTCAGCCAGGACAGCTCGACACCCACGGTGGTCACCAACTTTGGGGACCCCTTTTTCTTTCGAATCCGCGAAGGGGAGACGCTGGAACAGATCCGGCCGCGCATCCAGGCCAAGCTTGGCGTCAAGGACGAGGAGGTGTGAACCCCCCCCCCCCCCCCCCCCCACACACACACACACACACCAACCCACACACACAGAGGCCCGCTCTCACATGCCCATACGCCCACCATGTACAATGATAGCAAGCAAAACGATCGCGGTGCCTCCACCCCCCCCCCCCCCCTCAAAATGTATCGCGCGCTAGATCGTGAAATGGAATTCTAGCAATACGTGCAGCTGTCATGATATTGAGAGACATGTGGTTTCCTGCATGTTCACGTAATATACCACGGGGTTCAGGCATGGCTGCATGGGTTGCTTCACTTACTGGCAAGAATTACTGGCTCGCCAGGAACCAGGAGATCCATCCTGATATACCAGATACTGTCCGTCTGATATACCATGATATATGTCTAGCCATGCCATTCTCGACGAGTACTACCAGCACAAGACGGTGAACTCGAAAGAAAAAACGGAAGGTGGCGAGTCACTGACAAGCAACTACCAGTGACACGATATTTAGGGTTTATGGTTAAAACCCTACACTTTCACACCAGTTCTTCAATATGCTGAGGAGAACTTAGTATATTGGGGAAGTGCTGCTTGTAAGTCGTACGAGTACGATTACGGGATGTGTGGCGTACGGGTATATACTTCTCATCGTTCATATGTGTCTTCCACCATATACGAGGACCTTTCCGAGTGTCCTTTTCGGGTGATTTTCTGATATCGCCTCCTGCAGCTAGCTCATGTAGCGAATGTATGTCGCTAATGTATGTCCTCCACCAATCGTTACTGTACGAGTACATGATACATAATCAAGTATGTATCTTCTTCTCATGTTACTGCTTCCACCCTCTAGTCGACGTAGAGGACCTTTCTGATTGCCTTTTATTTTGGTGATTTCCGATATCGCCTTCTGCTGCTAGCTCATGTAATTATATACATAATCACGTATACAATCCTTAGTAATCCTTAGTGTAACGCGTATATCGGGGTCCTTCACTCCTACTCCTTGACGGCAATGCCAGAACCAAAAGGGGGTGGTGCACTGTTTTGGGTACCTATTTGTACGCGCTCTCGTTAAGGACGCGCTCCCTGGGCCAGCTCGCCGATAAATGAAGCTCGAAAACGCGCAATTTAATCCATATCAGCTGCAGTAATCCTTACCATTTGCATTAGTGCTGTGCCATAGATATCGTCATTTGTTAGCGACTGCTGTTTTTTTTAATAATACAATCACCATACCTGGAGGGTATCCGTACCGATTTCCCGCCCGCCATTACACGTAACGTAGCGAGCACTAACATAAACAAAACATTACTACTGAGCATGGCGACTACTAGCATAAACATTGCAAAACATAACATAACAAACCATGACAAACCATAAACGTAGCGACCAATAAGTGTGCATCATCATCCGGGTATCAAATAAAGTCACCCCAGTCCGCCATCCAGAAGCGACTATCACGTTCGTGGTGTGATTGTGTCCTAATCCTAATGACCGCGTTTCTGCACGCCTCCAACCATTATGAAGCCTTCTAAAAAGCCTCTAAAGCCAACATGCGCCCCCATACTCGTCGGACTATTCGTCCTGATGTACCGAATTTCGCATACTTGGTCCAGGATGCTGGGAGGCCGTGAGGAGGAATACACGCTTTCTCGGGTTTTACAATTCGAATGTACGCGCTGCGCTGGCTCGCGGGTACGACGAATAGCGAACGATTATTATTGGCGGCACATTCCATACCCGTATACAAGCTCCACCAGCACCTATACCATACCTGTACCCACGGCCTTACGGAAACCTATATCATGTATCTATACCGGTATCTATTCTCGCGATAGAGTCATTCGCGATATTCTCGCTAGTATATTCTCGCGTAAAGTCATTATAACAGTTCTCGTATATATACCAGAAATTTAACAGCAGTATCACGTACTAGTACCAGTACCTATGGATGCCGACTTTACACCCCTGTAGGAGACATGGTGTATAAGAGCGCGGATACACATGAGAGACATGCATGCGACGTATGAGACATATATAAGAGGCGTATAAGGAGAGACATGGTTTAAGACACTCGAGGGTCGGTCACCGCACTTTCTTAAATTTTGTTGTATGTTGTGATCCAAATGAGCCAGGAAAAGCAACTACTCTCTTATATCCGCGGTGGCATCGGTACCAGTACAACGAGGTAGCTTTTGATAGCCGCGCTCTATCAGCCGCGGAGGCACCGTTGATGACACACTGCGGGTGTATTGTACATATATCGTGAGAATCTCCTCGTCACAGCCAGGACCTGCATGTACCAGTACCTGGCACTCATCCACATCCTGCCCCGTGCGGGATGCGAGCCGCTTTTACGCGGCTTGCTGTGTTGATCTTTGACTACTGGTACTGCTTTTAATGGTGGATGTGTGCAAGAAGGTAGCTTTTGATACCCATGCTCTAGCAAAAGCGCGGAGGATCCATGGATGACACACTTATACGAGAGCGTATTGTATATATATACCGTGAGAATTTCTTCTCACCTTCCATCCCCCTGAAAGGAAGGTGTAGCGGATGACACTGCTACGGTAGGTGGCCATGGTATGATATGACACTGTTGGTAATATCATGGTATTCAGGATGTGACATTGTTGGTTGGTCATATCATATTGTTTGTAATGCTTGACATCCACATACCGACTCGCACCGGGAATCGATCCGTGGACTCCGCGCTTTACTGCAAGGAGGTAGCTCTTGATAGCCGCGCTCTATCAAAAGCGCGGAGGATCCATGGATGACACACTGCGAGAGTGTATATGTGTATGTATATATGATGTATGTGTGTATATCTATATGTATATCTTGTATATATATATTACATACATATATATTACATACATATATACATATAATTATATACATAAATCAATATACATACATATACATATACATATACATATACATATACATATACATATACATACATATACATATACATATACATATACATATACATATACATATACATATACATATACATATACATATACATATACATATACATATACATATACATATACATTATATATTATATACATATATATTATATACATATGTTTCTATATCTGTACATGTGTATATATACACATATTATCTTTACAATTTGTTACTGGTCTTTGTACACGCCAATACCTTCCGTACTGACGGATCCCGATGTAAGTATATATTATGTACAGAGTGCTGTACAGCATCATTACATTCACGCTAACGCTTGGAAGTTGGGATACCAGCCCGTAGGAATTTCACCCAAGACCCCCGTTAACTACACGGCTCTTCGCCCACAATGGTTGTTATTTTGTATGGGATGTGTGTTCTGATTGACTTCCCAACCCGCTCATCATGGCCCATCGCCCCCAATCATAACATTTCTGGATACGGGTGTGCTGTGATCTGACTGGGCATTGAGTTGGAGTGCTCGGGCATTCATGTACAGGCCTATGAGTAGCAGGCCGCACGCAAAACCGGAATCGCCCTCCAGTAGCCATTTGCGGCGTCAATATCCACTAGGTTATGAATTGTTCCGGCCAACGCTAGGAGTGACCAATGTGTACATGGATGTGCCGAGCGATCATACAGTATTCAGCACAAGCAGTGGAACCGCTGCATTGAATTGGGAGTTGCAGAGTTGTTGGCCACGGCCATGGCCGAAGATTCCATGCTATGTCCTTGTATTCTGATGTATCCTAATAAGTGTCTCCTTCCTTTGCGAGGCGGTCAAACACACTCTTTCATGGCGAAGCAAAGCGCAAGAGCATGTCGCAGCGAGTGCATAAGGCCTGCCGTGTATGTTGCGGAGTAGCGACTATAGACCGCATGCCATGGTGTGTTGCGCGCCTCACTGAGCTGTGCTGCCTGTGGCTGCAGTTCGCCAAGTGGAAGGTGGCATTCGTGCCGATGTCGCTGCGGCCCGAGTACTTGGCTGACACTGACGAGGTGGCGGCGAGGTTTGCGGGGCGCGCGTCGTACTCCTCCGGGCAGGACCAGAACTACCTGGGCCTGGACCATCCCGACAAGAATCCGAAGCGCAACACCCAGTCCAACACGTATGAGCGGCCGGTGAAGATCTACAACTGAGTGAGCGGCGGCGGGCATCTGTCATCCGGACATGGAGGAGGGGGGCGCCACTTGTTGCGCTGCTACGTAGATGGTTTTGTGCGTTGAGCGGACGCCTAGGTCGCTGGTGGAGGCTGTGGCATGATCAGCTTGACGTGGGCCGCCCGCCAGCAGCCGCTGCATCGTTGTAAACTGATCCACCCCACCCGCAAACCCCACCGTGCCAGGCACGTGGGGCCGCAATAGGCCCCACCCCCTCCTGCCCGTAAAGGAACCTGAGGAGGTGTTGCAAGTGCCCAATCTGTCAGATGTTTTACATGCAAGTCTACTCTGCTATGTCAGGCCCGGCGGCCGGTGAACACGTTGGAGGTGTTTGGCAGCTTAATTGCCTCTTCGCCGCAGTGTGCATTATGTGCACGGCCAGCCGCCCTTCAAAAGGAATAAGGGATTCAAAATCCTCGAGATTATTATACGAGTACCTATTTTGTGGAATCTGTGCTTGAAATCATTTTCTCGTATCGTCGCCCTTCGAGTGTGCCTGTCCTGGACTGGCTTGCCTCCTATGGCGTTCCGTGGGCGCTACCGCGGTACGACCGAGCGTAGCTGCGTCCTGCAGCGCTGGTGCTCGACGTCACGCACGCTTGGAAGGTGGAAGGCCGCGCGCGCAAGCTGCGCATTGGTGGCCGCCTCGCGGTGGTGCGCGTGACGGTCGGTGCCGGAACGAGCGAGGCTGCGGTATTTCATGCCGTCGGGCGCGATGGCCAACCTTGTGGCTGGTGAAACAATGGCCGCCGCCTCCTGTTCCATCGTCAGGCTGTCCACGTAGCACCCCGTGTCGGCGGGTGGTGCCTCTGGTCGGGCCCGAGGCGGCGGCCGCCTCGGCCAGTCTTCGCTGACGTCGCGTCGCCCGCCCTGATCACCGCCCTCACTGCCGTCGTTTTCTGCGTCGTTACCCGAGCTGCGGCGATTCGACGACCCAAGAGACGGCAGCACTGCCGTCTCGCTGTAGAGTGACGACGACAACACAGCCTCGTATGACGCAACGTCGGCGGAGGAGCGGCTGTAGACGCTGTGCTCGCTGTTGCGCTGCTGTCCCGGCAGGCTGGGGCGCGGAACGCCGTTGGGCACTCCCAGTGCCTCGTTGCCACGGAACACGTGCGCCCAGTCCTCGCTGCGGGTTCCCGCCGGGGCGGCGTCCTCGTCTAGGCTGCCGGCCGCCTCCCAGCTCGGACGGGCGTGGTACGAGTCGATGCTGCCGCGGCTGTCGCGGCTGCGGCGCTCCGAACTGCGCCGCCCATGGTCCGCGGAACGCCGGAATTCGACCGACTGCTGAGAGTGACGAGACGGCCGCCGAGGCGCCAGCTCGTCCGGGCACACATCACGCCGCTCTATCGCTGACACGGTCGAATCCATGCTGATCCGGATGTCCTGCGAGTCCTGGTGCAGGGAGTGCCGAGCCGAGTCGCACGACTGCTCGCGCGAGGAGCCGCCTCCGCCGCTGACGCTCATGTCGACGGCCTCGTCGCCGCTGCTGCTATCCTGCGAGGGCGGGCTAAGCTCCAGCTCGCTCGCGGAAGAGGCATCTGACTTACTGTCACCGCCGTGTGTGCTGGCGTGTTGGCTCCCGCTTCCCATAGCTGTATCTCCACCTTGCCCGGTCGACTGGTGCGGGCACGCGTTTTTTTGGCCCTTGCGGCTTTGCCCCGTCAGACGCTTGGCGCGTGCCAGCGCAGTCGAGAACACGCCAGATAGTCGCCCACCGCCAGACGTGCCTACCGTCGTCACCATCCTGCGGTTCCGCACGCGTTCCGGGCGATGGGGTGCTCGACGTCGGCAGAACTATGCGCGGCGCGTAGAGGTGCCGCTGCCTGAGCGCGTCTCGCTGCTCCTGCGCCGCAACCCGTTGGCCGGCCGAAGTGGATGCCCGCCACCTGACTCGGCTAGTTCCGCCTTCGTCCACTACCCCTCCTCTCTCGATGCTAACCTGACGCGCCCCGCCGTGGCGTGTGAAGCGAGGTACCGTGTCCTTTAGCGTGTGTGATAAAAAGCTGATGCACAACGCAAGCTGCGTCGGCCTTGCTGCTGCTGATGGTGGTGCTTGCTCTGCTGGCTTGCTTGTACGGTAGGCGTGTTACCGGGTCCTTTACCGTACTGATCAATACAGCACGCGCCCCCCAGGCATGCATGCATGCGGGCATGCTCCGCGCGTCCTCCTCAGAGCGCGCGTCGCAACATATCGCTCAGTATGTTCCATCAGGAAAAAAAAAATGTTCCATCAGAAGCCTGCTGTACCAGCAGTACCGCTGTACTCGTACAGGTACGGCTCCGTGGCGCGCGCGCCTACACGTTGGTCGACGACAGATACCTAAACCCAGTACTCCTTATAGGACGAATCTATATCACATTTTCGCTCCAAGATGGGCGAAGCTCCCTTCGTGGTTATTTACGGTCACTCAGTGAAAGGAAGGAGGCGGGGGGGGGGGGGGGGGGGGAGGGGGGTCGCAAAAATCGATTTCAGAGTTTGCCGACTTCAGGAATGCAGTCAGTCAAACGCGGATACCGCCTTGCATGCACGATTGCCACTGTTTTTTGGTGTGATGTACAGACTTAACTCGTACACTAGCCAATGTTCGATTGCGGTTCGCGGTTTGCAAGTTGCGACAACTATTGCAATGGGTGCTTGTCCTTTCAAGCTAAATACTTGCAACTTGTCATGGAAAGTCCGGCATACTGCATGAACCCGTGACACCCGTAGGCTACTTAGTCTCCGATGCACCACCCATTGCAACATCAAACCCCCTTCCGAGGAACTTATACTTTTGCTTGGTGGCTTAGGCCATCGCTTGGATCTTCGATGCTAGCTTGGGTATTCCTGCCCCTCACTTTGGCATTGTCCACCTTGAGCAACAAGCGATCTTTGGCTGTGACCCGGTCAGTGAAGTACAAGGCAGATCGCCGAAGTCCGTCATCATCGCCGGAGCCAAGTTGCTCGTTGCTCGCTTGACCTTTGCTCCCCGCCGTGGACGCACAGGAGCCGACCCCATACCCCAAACCGGAGGTTTTCGCCTTAACACTGCTCTTGCCGAGGTGCACGACCACGGCCGGGGATGGATTCCCAGGCCCGAGACGATTCATCCACAGCGAAGGGTGGCAAGCAGCGAATTCAGCCGTACGGCGGGCGTCATGCATCAAGGAATGAATACAGAAACGCACTGACACAGTCGATAACTAGCACCCGCACATGTACATGCATTGCGTGTAGGTTCCATACATGGGCGATGAACGACATGTGGAAAGCGACATCAATACTTCAGATATATACGGAATGAAATGCATGGGGTGATGGTCGCTGAGTGGGGCGGGTGCGTAGCACCTTCAGACTTGTGAATGGTGCTGCCCAACGCGAGCATGAGGGGCACTTGCATGCCGCTCGACCACACCATGGATGGGCACCCTCTTACGTGTGGTTCTCCTCGCCGGGCATGAAGGCCGGTCCACAGTAGTTGTCGAGCTCCGCAACGACGCACATCGGCAAGTCGTTACAATGGATTGACCGCGGGCGCGTACATGATATCCACCACAACGCCGATAGCACAATTGTGTTTATAGTCCCCAGTCCACGCCCTTGCCGCCGATGGGTGGGCGCAAACACACGACTAGGAGGGAGTCGCAGGAGAGCGGGTCGAGCAGTGGTGCAGGATGGCGCATATACCCACGCCCCGCGGTGTGGTAAAAGCACTACAAGTGCCTTCCGGGTGGGCGCATACACACTCGTGCGCTTCAGTCTTGCACGGGCGGCGGCAGCGCGAGTATCGCGGTACCCTTACCGCTACATTGACTGCCACGGCGTCCCGCGCTCGGAAGGGCGTCGACTTGGTCTTGATGTGCTGTCCCATGCCTGCTACGCTGGATATGAGGGCGTACGAGAGCCGTTTTCGCTGTACTATTATATGCGTTGTTCCACATTACTGTCGGCGATTCCAGCCCTTACTACACGCAGGGGCCATACAACCCGGTCCCCTGGATCGTCGAGTGGGTGCACGCGGGAGTGTGGCGCGCCGGCGGTTCCGGCCGTGCGCGTCTGCTGGCGCTGCGCTTCAAAGGCCGCCCGCCTCGGAAAATCCGCTTTAACTGTGGTCTACATCTTCGCGTTGTTACTTAATGTGCGCAACTTCCGTGGCGATCCTTCCGCCCCGACTTCATGCTTCCTTCGTGGTCAGTCCATCCATGCTCTTCGGAACATTGTTGCCCGCCAGCCCGATGAGCTCCGCCAGCATCACATGCCGCGCACGCGGCGGGGGTTGTTGCGGCGAGTCTATGCTTGCATGTTACCTTGGGCGGCATTCTCTTGCCGAGTGCAGACGGCCAAGTTTGATGTGTCTGCCCGTGCTCATTCCTCATCCTCTGATGAAGCTGCTTCCACCGCGCAATTGTTGTAGTGGACATTTCCTATAGCCTTTTCGGGTGGTTTCCTAACCGCCTTTTGCAGCTAGCTCGTGTAACTAAATACAACCCAGTGGTGGAGCAATGTAAAATCAGCATTCTTACGACAAATAGGGCAGCGGTAAGTAGAGGTCAAGTGCTGGGGCGGCTTCGGCCGATGTCCCGGGGCGAACTTTAGTTTACTTTTACTTTTACCAGAATTGCGCTTGTGCTGATCGGGCTAAGGATTGATATTATTTATATGAGCTAGCTGCAAAAGGCGATCAGGAAACCACCTGAAAAGGCAATAGGAAATGTCCACTACAGCAATTGCGCGATATGGAAGCAGCACCAGAAAGAGGGTGATGCGGATTAATCCTTATCGGTACCAGAACCGGTCCCTGCGCGAGATTTGTATACGCAGCTCATACCGATACACGCAATATGCAATTATCTTGATTACATGTGCTAGGCGCAACATTCAAGAACAAGACATTCAAGACGCAATAATATGAAAGTATCTACAGTATACACATATAAGTAGAACTTGCTGTGCGACCGTTAATATAGGGGCAGCAGTACAAGTACATAAGTATCCATACTTTGCGGTTCATTTATTGATGATGATGGTTATTGCGTTAGATGACTGCCGAGATCCCGACGACCTTTTCGCGTGTATTGCGTGATCATCGAATTTACGTTCCGGAAATCAAGCTCGTCCGGAATCAAGGTGCTTGGTGCCCCTGTGGGCTCGGCCATTTTCGCCCGGGAACTGCTGGACAAAACGGTCGAAAGATTTCGCCAATTCGGCTCCCGGCTTATCGGTTTGGCAGACCACTTCCACTCCCACACTGCTACTCGTTTGCTGCAAGTTTGCGGCCGTCGTTTTGGCCACCATCTCCGCTCCACGCCTCGGGGCTTGGGTCGATCCGAGGGGTATGGCGACACTATTACGTCTTTCCTCGAAGATGCCGACGCCGCCGCATTTTCAACGCTTGCCGGCATATGGGGTGTTAGCCCCGACCTCTTGGATACGCCCTTCATGCGCACGCAGTTGTCCCTCCCGGTCCAATTTGGGGGCCTCGGCATCGGCGATAATTAATGTGGCTATAGCAGATGCCTCCCACATCGGCGCTGCTGCTCTCGTGGTTGGCCAAGCTGTGACTTTCCTCCGTGCTCAACACGCCACCCTGAGCGACGCCGGGGCGTTCTTTTCCGACCCGTCCGGCGTATCCAGCCCTCATAGCCTCTACCTTGTTGGGGCGTCCTCGATCCACCAGGCTTTGACCACCCCAACGTTGGAGCTCGATGCCGGCGCCAACGCGTCGGCGCCGATGTGGGCAGTCGAGCTTCGCGCCGCTCATACCCGTGTCGTTGGCGAGTGTGGAGACGCGGTGCTCGAAGATCTAGCGGGGCCGTTGGCCTCTGCCCTAAAGTTGCTCCCCTCCAAGCGCTCCCACGTTGCCCGTGCCGGCTGCTCGGGCGCTGGGGCTGAGCCGGCGTCTGCAATGCGCTCGGCGGCCGACCTCCAAGCTATCCCGCATTTTTCGGACTTCCCCGTGCACTCCATTCGGAAAGTACAGGAAACCCTGAGCCACCGCATTCACACGGTCCGTTTCGCAAAGCTTGCTGCACGTATGCCTACAAGCGGCCCCGACAGCAACCGCTTCCGAGGCCGCCTCTTCCGCGCTGCGACGGCGTTCCTGGTGACTGATCCTCCAAGTGAGGGTCGCCTTGGTGAAGTCCGTGAGCGTTCCCCTGAGATTCCATGTTCCGTGTTGCCGCTTGCCGCCCATTTGGCCTTCCGGCGGCTCCTGTCCTCTCCCTTGGCGAGCCATGCTCTTGTGCTTCTTGCTCCTTCTCGGTACAAGGTATGCTTGCCCTTTTTGAGGATATGCTGGCGTGGAGTTCACTCCAACTTGGGCGGTCGCATACGCTGACCACGTGGCACGTTGCTCTGGTGGCGACTCCAATCACGCCGCACACGAGTGGGCGGCACATGGCCTTTCCGACATTTGCCACGACGTGAAGTCCGCGCTGGGCGTGGGTGTCCAGATCCTCACGGACCCGTCGGTGCTTGTTTCTCTCCCGAAGGGCAGCGACGGGCGGCCTGCCGACGTTGGGCTTTTTGGGTATGGCGGCATCCGCGGAAACACGGTTGCTGTCGATACCACCATTGCCCCTATCCTCGGTGTGTCAACCTCGGATCCAACGACTGCTTTGCGGGCTGCAGAGCGCCGCAAAATCCAGACGTATGACGAGGGTGTCCGAAACGCTGCCGGTATGCTTCGCTTTGTTCCTCTCGCCGTTTCCGAGTTTGGCTCGCTGGCCCCGCACGCCGAGGCTTTCTTGGTGGAGCTCGCGAAAGCTAGCCAAGCACACACTGGCCAAAAAATCGGCCAGCTCTTGTCTGCGTGGCGCCGCCGTTTCTCCTTGCTCATCAACATGGCACATGCAGACAACGTTCTTGGCGGGGTTGCGGCCGCGCGTGCGGCACGTGATGGTGCTCATGCGCCTGCGCCGCGTCGCTCGTCGGCATGTGTTGCTATGACCTGGGTCATTGGCTGCAAGCGTCCTCGCCGCGCCTGATAGCCTACCCCGGGGCGGGGGTTCCTTAAGTTCCTGGCAGCTAAGTGACTTCGTGGTTCCCTTGGCTCCTTCTTGGTTCTTGGCTCCCTGTCCTCCTGCTCGACCTTGGTTTCAGGCTTATGTCTCTCTTTTGCTGGCAACCTTTCATAGTTGCTGTTAGTTCTGTTGTAGTGCGCTTTTGTGAAAGCCCTGATGTAATATAAAAATATCGAATTTACGTTGATCCAATATGCACCTGATCTAGAATGTCTCGTATTACGCACAACCCAACTCATCCCCATCCCAGTCGCCCCATTATGCGGGTCCAGCGGGCCACTTGGGGACCTCTCCACTCTGCTCGAGGCGATATACCAGCCACTGTGGCTGTAGCTTGAACAGCAGTGGTCGTGGTGGCGCCGATGGCATCGAACTAGTGGGGTGCTGATGAAACCGGCGAATAATGTCTCCCCCCTCCCCTTGTACCTCGTACCTACTGGTAAAAGCGAACGAACGCGCAGCACGCGCGCATGCTGCTTTCGGACGATACTCGGCGTAGTAGATATTGCCTTACCTCCTATAATTCACGCTGCAGGTACCCTTTACACAGGTATAGGTACCGTACTGGTGCTTCAGATGGGGCTCGTGGCTCCCGGCCCGGCACGAGTCACCCCACAACAGGAGTGCTGACGAGGAGACATGTCTATTTTCACCTTTCGAAACGACGTGAGGCACCTGGCTGTCGATGCCACCGAAAAAGCTCATAAAGATCTTTGCACCTGCCCCAAAGTTGATCAAACAGGAAATGTCAATCACTCGGCCAATAAGCACCATATTACAGACGTATCAGTCGTATATTCGTCACGGAAATGTGCTTCGTTAATATTCAACCCCGATTGTCGAGTAGTCGCTCGGGGAAATGGACACTTGTAGAAATTATTACAGCAGCACAGTTGTATAAATCATCACCAGCATCATTAAAGCAACATGTTCATCATCCTGCAGGGCAGCACCACCTGGTCGTGGCGGCCTGATGCCGCGCTTGAATTACAGGTATCATCAGCAAGTACTTTGCGCAGATTAAGCTGGGATTGGTCCTATTCAGCACAGATATGCGGTGGCGATGCCGGTTCTGATTTTATTTCCCGACGTACAAGATAAAGTGATTCTGAGACGCGTTTTCCGTGTGTACTACATAAAGGGACAGATGCCGATTGTCATTACCCGGCGCTGCTGAGCGCATTCTATCTTGCGTTACCGCGTTGGGATTGATGGGTACCTTGTCGGTACCCTGATGGATGTATCCCCCACCCCGCCCGCCCCCCCCCCCCCCCCGCGTGGCCAATCCCTGGCCTGTTGTCGCCCTACTGAGTGCCGTAGAATATCGGCTGAGACGTACCAGTACATGCGAAAAGCGAGCAGGATATTTTGTACAGTAGTAGTACATTTTACCAATGTGAATCTCTTCTATTATTGGGTGTGACTAGGCCCCCGGGGCGTACCTGGGTACTGTCCGCATTCAAAAGGGTAGCATAGCAGGGTGGGTGGGTTGCGCTAGCTGGTCAGCTGGCGCAAAGGCAGAAGGTGGACTCCCCTCGTGGTGCGGATGAGTCGTGCAGCAGGGCTGTCGCACGCTGTCGCTAGCGCCGCTGGACATCGGGAAGTCCAAGAGGTACGCGTACTGCGAGTACAGGTAGCTAGCATTCAAACTAGAATCTTAACGTTTCCAATACCGGTGACAAAATAGCCCGGTGAACCCAAACCTCTATATTACCAATATGACAATTTAACCATTGTGGGGCCGCATTTGCCATCATGCCGCCCATGGGCGGGCAGCCTGTCGCTGGCGGCCCACCCCAAGGGGTATAAGCTAGCCGAAGAGCTGCCACGATGCCGCACACGGCAGCGCCGTGGGATTGATGTAGTCGAGCACGACGCTGGACAAGTGCGCCCACTCGTTAAAGTGCTTGATCTTCAGCAGCAACACGCCGATGGCGTACGCCGCAGTGGCCGCGCCTTTGCGGAGAGAGTGTGACGTCCACAAAAACCCGGGAGGCGGGTGCTCCTCCAACATATGTGCCACTAGCTGCAACCATTGTGTAACGGTGGCCGATGTCCACGATGCCGCCGGCACATCATGGTCACTGCGCACTGGGCTGCTGGCAGTCCGCGTTGACCGCAGCAAAATGCACGTGCGGCATCAAAAATAGAGCAGCAACGCCGCAATCCGGGGCTGCACGTGTGCCGGAATCTGGTACTGTAGCTTGCGGTTACGGTGTTGCCCTCGTTTGCCTTTTCGGTCCCGATGGTACATTCGGATTGTACCAGCTGCTGGATCCGTCAAATCGCACGTTTGGCAAGCTACGCCGGCCTTGCCACGCGCGTAGAACACATACATGGCAACGACCGCCATTGCGGCGGAACAAGAGGATACGAGGATGCTGGTCGCGGGTCCACGGGGGTCTCAACTCCTCACGCACGGTCTCCGCTAGCCGAATGTCCGTGTGATCAACCGGGCGGGCACGACGGTGCAGACTCCAGGCGGGTCTGGCTCAACCTGCGATGCCGCGAGGCTCTTTCTCACCTTGCTGATGAGGTCTCCTTGCGCCTCCGGCTCCGCGCCGTGGTCGCAGTAGAAACCGTTGATTGCGGGAAGGTAAGGCTGCATACTGGCTGCCTTGACAGTCCCCCGCAAACCCTACCACGCAATGTAGCACGCGACGGTTGCCGCCGTGGCACCCATGGGCGGCACTTCCTGCTCAGCGCAGATCTGTAGGAACGGGTGGATGGCACTGCCGTACGTACGGGCGGTAGTCTCTGCCCACGCCGACGCGTACAAATGAAGGGCCGTGTCGCCGAGTTGGTCGTTGCCTGGTAATGAACGCATGTACGGACGCATAGTAGCTGCCCATGGGTTTGTGTCGCTCGTCTGGATGTCCAACATATATTTTGCCTGCGGCAAGCGTGGCGCGCGTGCGGGCATGACGACATGCGTAGCACCTCGTACGGGGAACTGCGCCAAGGTTAGTTGCGCTCACTGATCCGCGGCGCAGGTGCAACCAGGACGGAATGGCACACGGAAAGATACTCACTGCCCAGCGCGGCGCTCCGGGCATATCGCGCCCTGCCCTTCCGCCCCGGCCGCAAAAGATCGCGGTGAGGCAGTACCACGCGCTCGTCCGCCACCGCCATCTCGGTAAGTGCATGGTGCCAAACCTCCCCCTCCCAGCGAGAGGCCACGACGGTAGCGACCGCGCCGCTCTGGCGCATCTTCTGCACCATGTTCGGCAGAAGCGGCGATGGGGGGGGGGGGGGGGGGGGGGGGGGTGCAGTAGTTGTTCTCGCGACGCCACTCCGCATCGGACAGCTGCAGGGAGTCCATCGCCTCCCAACCGCCACGGTGTGGACATGGTTGGACCCCCTCCACACCCCTCCCCCACCATGGCTTCTTCCCCAAAATGCGCCAAATGATCCAAAACTTTCACCGATGGCAAAATACCCCATGCCCCCCCCCCCCCCCCCCCCCCCCCCCCGCTTCCTAGTCGGTTGACTGTCTGCCTCCCCCCCCCCCCCCCCCCTTGTCAAACAGATGGGTACTCCCCGTGGTCATGTGCCACCTAGTGCCTAATGATAATCTCCGCTCTCATGACCGACGTCCCACCAGCCACAATAAGGCACCACCCGCGCACAGATGTCTACGCCATGCACAAAGCCATGTGGTGCTGGGCTACACAAGGAGCACCGCTCCCCTCGTGGCGGTACCATCGGGAACACGGAACCCGCCCATTTGTACCTAGCGGCGGTCCGCGGTCACATGCCCAGACCGCCGCAATCCCAACCTCGCCAACCCGGACCACCACTCTACAGAACAAACGACCCCTTGTGCCCGCTCCCACATCCTCCTCACTAGGCGACACGGAAGCAACGGCCACACGAAACCGTCCCACGCCCCTTCCGACCGAATTGCCAGTCCGTGCCTCGAAAACTCCGAAACCCTCCGCGCACACCCCCACAGTTGCCCACCCTCGACCACACATGTCAGCCCCCGCCCGTGTACGCCGCCCGAACAAACGCCTCCTTGACCCCACAGACACATTGAACCCGCCCCCTCACACAGGAGCCCTGCCCCACACCTCCAACTCGCAACCGCAGCCCTCACACCCCCGTGACGGCCCCTCCGTCCCGCCGCGGTCCGCACGTCGGCCCATCGCACACCACAAAAGCAACACACGGCCCGCGGGCTCCCGCCGGGGTCCGCCAAAGGATCAAAAAAACCGACCCGCCGCAGAATCCACGCCCGCCCCCTCCGGAACCGGAACACAACCGACCAATACCCCACCCGTGCTGACCTCAGCCCGCTCCGGGCCATGCTAACCTTGAAAGAGAAAACCGCAGCTTAGTCCCACATCCTTGACCTCCAATTCCACCCGACGGCTACCACCGGGTCCCACCGCCGCTATACCCCTCACGCACGCCCCCGCCTCGGACTCGGTAAATGCCCTCACATGCCCATCTTTACTCCGACTCATGGCCGCCTTGGCCCCCACTCTCAGGGGAGCATTGTGCGAGACGTCCAGGCTACTCCGCGCGAAGACCATCGAACGCAGATATAGAATACACCTCAGAGCTAGACTTCGCCCACGTGCCACCGAGCCGACGCCTGAATGGCACCGCTTGCCTATCTACCCGCCCCAGGCTTCGCCACTCTCCAACCCAACCGACCCCGGCCCCGGACTACCATCCACTCCCCGCCACCCCCCACATATGCACATCTGAGTACCCCCCGAACCCCCGGCGACCATCACAACCTTCAACCTCAGAGGCTCGAAATTCACCCTCTATGACGTGCACACATATCTACTCACGGACTGCCCGGACATAATGATACTCACAAGAACAAAACGTCCGAACCTTGGCAGAGATTGGCGCCTCCTCCTTCTAGGATACAAAATATTCCTGGGACCATGCCTCGTCTCGCAGGAAGGCCATAGGGCGGCAGGACTCATGATAGCGGCTTTGGAGTATTCAAAGGTGCCTACGCCAGCACGGAGGCGCTTCCAATCCCGGCCCACCTTACCCCATACGTCCTTGTCCTTCGCCTACCTGCCACAGACAACCGGACCACATACTTGACGGGGACCTGCCTCCCGCAGCTCCGCACGACGTACGCCCGAGAAATCCAAATACGATGAAGTAATCCGTTACATCGTTTCCACCAACGACACTGCCACGAAGGCTGGCTCCCCGCACGTCGTAGGAGGAGACTTCCAACTCCCGATCACAGCCACGCACCCCAACAAAAAGCATATACAGCCCCTGGCGGACGCCGGCATGATGCAATGGCACCACGAAGTGCCCACGTTCATTCCAACGAACACGCTCATCGACCACTGGCTCATTGGGGGCGCGCCCCCGCCCCCCACCCGCCTGAAAGCAGAAACCTTTGAACCGGACTGCTGCAACGACCACAAAGGCCTGACAATCAGGCCCCCGAGCGCCCTTCTTCATCTTGAGCCGCCTGCGGCAACCCCGCCACGGGGACAGACCAAACGCAATATCAATTTACGCTCCCGATAACCCCTGAGGCAACAGCTGCGCACCAAAAGCAACATGGCACTGCCGAAACCGAACAACTCGCCCAACAATTGACGAAATCTTGGTCGGGAGCCTCAACGGATTACACCACAACAGATATCGATGACATGGCGGCCGACCTCATGGCCCTACTCAATCTACACCTCGACCACGCAGCAACAATCTGGCCCACAAAGCCAACCCTGGATCCCTCCACCGCCCCTAAACCGCGCCTCCCCGGCGGACACCTCCCCATCTATCTCCCCATCAAACACAAACGCGTCACCCGGCACCTCTGCAGACACACCCGAGACGCACGACGCCTCACGGCTCCCAAACTAGGCACCCCGGACGCCATAATGAACGCCAGAAGAGCTTCGGTGCGCGATATAGCCCGGGACATTCTCAAGCCCGACAGCGGAGACACACCCCTCACGCACGCCGGACGCCATACTTACCGAGTGCCGCAACCGCACGAACCACGAGATAAAAATCGCCACAATAAAGTACGACGCGTACCGGAAAATAATAACAACAAATCACACGACGCTAACCTCCGTATGTTCAACAGCCGCCTCATTGCTCGAGCGCAAGGACAGAGCACCACCCCCCGGATGACGCATGTAAACACCGCAAAAGCCAAAGGTCTCACAGACGACCCGGCGAGGGCTGCCATAGAAAGCCATTACGCCGCACAACTCGCCAAAGCCATCCCCGACATTCTAGGGACACCCCCTTGGGAACTTCCGACCAACCCCGACTCATTCAAGATGGAACCAAAGGGCGATCCCAACGTCCGTCTCTCCTCCCAATACTCCCGTACCCTTCTACACGAGACCAAACGCTTCCCCAGTACCGGGAAATCACCAGGCCCAGACTGGATCCCGAATTAAATCCTGAAGTGGCTGCCGGAAAGCACCACCTCAGCCCTCCATGTCCTCTTCCAACACATGGCTAGCCACTTGTACACCCCCTCAACATGGTGTACTAGCGTCACATGTCTGCTATACAAACGGGGCTCCCCGGCTGAATGCGGCAACTATCGACCCATTGCCCCCATGAACTGCGTGCTGAAGCTGTGGACAGCCTGCCTACACAATATTGGGGCTGCGTATGCCGGGGAGCACGGCATTCGATGCGGCACGAACGACGGCTTCGTCCCAGGCATGCAATTGCACGATGGTCTCACCACAATCATGACCGCATATGCTGACGCAAAGAAACACCACAAAGACATATACACGGTATATGTTGACTTCAAAGGCGCCTTTGACTCCACCGACCACGAGATACTCTTCAAAACCATGACGAACATGGGCATGCCCACGGAGTGCATCGCTGTGTGTAGGGACATATATTCCAAAACGACCACCTCACATCAAACCCCATGGGGGGAAACAGCAAAGGTCCAAGTGAACATAGACACCCTACAAGGAGACTCTCTATCCCCCTTCTTGTTCAACCTCTTCCTGGAACCCCTTCTGCAATGGCTCCAAGTCGTTAGCCGGGGCTACCCTCTCCACTGCATGCGGGAGGAAATCCACCCCAATCGACGAACATACGCCGGCCACGGCTTTGCGGACGACATAAGCATTACCACTTCCACAATAGCGGACATGAAACTCCAACTCACCAAACTCTCCAAATTCAGCGAATACACAAAAATGTCGGTTGAAGCCTCCAAATGCAAGGCCAATGGAGCCCTATGGCGTAGACCAAAACCCCTCTCCCCCGCGAAACCGGGCGGCCCTCTATCTCCCAACAACTTTCCCACCTGCGCCTCCTCGGAGTATCATGCCATCTCGAATCCATAGACCGCCTCCCCCCGGACCAACCGTATAAAATCCTAGGGGTCCCCACCACAATGACACTTAACCTTACGGCGCACCACTCCGATCTGCTCCGTGACCACCGACCCATAGGCCGGGCTATCTCCGCACTGCGCCTCTCCTCCACCAGGGAGACCCGTATAGTCAAGTCCCTCATGAAGAGGAAGCTCTTCGCACTACAACTAGGCCTCTTCTCCACGGAACAACTCCGCCAATTCGATGCCGCCCTCGGCACGGGGTACCGCAACGCTGTGTCCGCCACGAAGTCCCGTCTCCGACAAGCCTTGCAACGCCCCTTAGACCAACTTGCTGGCCTCGGCTTCCCCTCCATCCGGGCCAAAGCAGCCTAAATTGCAGCGGAACACCTAAGGAACACACTAACCGTACCCGGCCTAGTATGTCTTGCCTTAGAGGAAGACATGTACATGGCCCACATCAAAGACACGATCGCCAGATACGCCAAGTGGCCGGAGGAATGCACAGCATCCTCCCACTCCTGCCCGGCAATTCAAAGCCTCACGCACATTCACGCGAGGGGCTGCGGCGCCGGTCGTAGCTGCGCCCGCGCGGGTTGGGGCTGCGCCGGCGAGGCGAGTACACCGGGCTGCGGCGCGCACGGCCGCGAGGGCTCGGAGTGCGACGCCCGTGGCTGCCGACGGGGCTGCGGGTGCGCCCGCGCGAGCCGGCGGCCTCACGGGACGAGTGGTCCTCGTGCGCGACGTACTCCACCGTGAGCACGCGCTTCCCCATTGGCCGCTGGTGCAGCTCCTCCTTGGCGCGCTGGGGACTTGCACCTCCACGTCACGGGGTACTCTTACGCCTTTGCCGACGACACACACCTCGCCACCTCCTATCCGCGAGGCCTTCAACTACCAGCACGAGGCCGCGAAGGCAGCAGCACGGACCAGACTCTCGGAACACCTACCCCCCGCTGATAGAACCGCCACGTACAAGCAACACAAAGCCAAACATAAAACCGCGGCCATAATGCGCAGGATTGCCCCGCTCTAGGCAGTCGGCCTTGATACCTGGGGGGACGCCCTGGCCACCCACCGACGAAACGACGCCCCCGTATACCGCCTCAAAACGGTCGCAGAGATTACCAGAGCCGCCCCCAGCCGCCATCCGATCCGCCCTCCCGAATGCATTACATACCCTATCGCAAATTGTCACCCTTACCAAGAGGTACCGTACCCCCGCCGCGCTACTCCCCCGACACGCGTCGGCTCCCCGTGCACAACACATGGTTTTCTGTCCTTCCGCGCACCGCATGCCGCCAACAACTCGCCCCGCCGGTCCTACACTCCCATAGCGCCCCAGCCCAGGCCCGCACGGCCCAATTCCGCACGCAACCCCTCACAGTCCACGCAACCCCCATGCCAGCCAGCGACGTGACCCGCATCACCTCCACAGCCCACAGATGGCGTCAACCAATACCTCGTCCATTGGGCCCCGAAAATCCTCAACCTTGCGGAAATCAACGCCCAAAAGCACATGGGCTTCATTCCGGCCTCGTGCACACCTATCGCACAAGACTGCCTTCCGCCACTAGAAGTAAAAAACGCCGGTCGACGTCAGTGTACCCACTGCCACCTCCCCGCTGCAGGCATAGCCGTCTGGAACTGCTTTGTCACAGGGTGCCATAACGTGGTCCACCGCGCTTGCGTCCTCGCCAGGATGCCAGGTGTGCCAACTGCGTCCTTAAAAACAACCACGACACCACCCACCTATTCGAGGTCCAATGGGAACCACCCTGGCAACTAGCCGAATCCATTATGGAAACGAAATCCGGACCGCGCGCACTCAATGCAAGCCATCGCATTCGAACCAGACTCGAAACCCCGGAATCCCCCCCCCCCCCCCCGCTTAACGGCCGCGTGCCCCCCCCCCCCCCCCCCCCCCAAACACCAAGTGGAAATCAAACTCGCCACCATCAATCCGGACCTGGACTCCCTGCCTACGGGGGGATTCTACTTCCGCGTCCGGGACGCACACCAACTAGTGCTCCACAAGTCGGACGGCACAGCCTCCCATACCCTCGACCGCCAAAGGGTCGAACACCCCTACTTTCTCTTCAGACTGGACCGAACAACTAAGACGTTTGCAGAGGAGGTTTATGCGCTTATGGGCAGAGTGGGCACCCTTACGGGTGCCGACGATAATTCCAAACACCAAATCCGAAGAAACAGATGAGCCACGGATGACCGCTTTAAATTGGCAATCATGACCGCCCTCCGTGCCCGCACAGAACTTTTCAGCGACCCCCTCAACAAGTCGATCTACACCTCCCAATACCTAGCATGTACCCCGAAGATGTAGTTTTCGGCGCTAGACCCCCCAACGACCTGTTCTTGTGGGCTAAAACGTCCCTCGCCAACCCCGAATACGATGACAAATGTATGCCGAAAGCAGTGCAACACGCTCTCCGTAGCGTGCACGCTCAAAGGCACGAGTCTACCGCCACGGTGCTCATCCTCCCCGAGTGGATAGACACAGCGTACGGCGCGCCCCGCGCGACCCGATGTTTTATTACCTCGTATACCGTACAGCCGGCCGCGCAAAACACTGCCGTCCGCGCCGCATCGTCGGCACTACTCACCCGGGCATCAGCAGCCCACAGAACCCTACCGCCCACCCGTCTCCCGGGCCATCTGAGGCAGCCACCACCCCGCCACGCCCACCCAGGGCCTCTAAACGCCCGTTGACCGGCGGTCGTACGGTCGGAGGTGTCCCACTCAGGTGTGCCATCCCGCCTCCCCTTGCGCGAATTGCCGTTGTTGCTGCGTCATCGCTCACTCGGCACCCACTCTACCACTCACGCGAAAGCACAAGCCGTAGGCAGCATAGCACCCGCTCGGCGCCTGTAAACGGTCCCGAACCGTTGGTATATGTGTTGTGCATGGGCCCATGCGCGGTGCGGTGGTGTCGTGCCGTCTGCATCCTGCAGCAGCGCTTCGTCTGTCGGGGTGTTAACCGTGATTGTGCCGCACTGTTGCAGATATGGGCAGCCGCGGCTCGTGCTGCCTCATTTGTCTACATGAGCAGCACGAGCAAGATGCACCGACCGATCCCACCGCGCCATGCGTCCGCTGCGAGGGCATCCTGAGGCCACCCGTGGCCCTTCTGAGCTACTACGACTTCACTGCTGCGAGTCGGCATGCGCTCTTCGATGTCATTGGGACAAAGAGCCGAGCCAACCCCAACTCACCCGGAGCTGTTGAGGGCGCGTCGATGGTGACGGTTTCCGTCAACTACCCTCTCCCGCTCTTGAAGCTGCAGCTGGCGCACGTGATGGAGAAGGTCCGGGCTGTCCAAGCCAAGCGTCTGGCGGACTTGGGGCGTGGGGCAGCGGAGTTGTTCAACCAGGAGCATTGTCGCGTGATGTGGTGCAAGATGGCGGAAAAGTATAGCTGGACTTTCCACACTTGGGACTTCCTCCGCTTCTTCCTGGACTTCCATGGCAACGTCAACGTCCCAAACGGCGAGCGTGCGTTTGAGAACGCCCGTCAGAAGGCCATGGGCGACCTGCACCTCATTGACCTGCCCATGACGCTCACTCTGGAGATCATTGAGGTGGGGAGCAAAGAGACGTCTGGTGCCATCCACAAGCTTTCGTTCCGGTTCAGCACATTTGCCATCACAGCCGCTCAGGATGAGGATGGCCATGTCAACCTGCGGATGTCGGCCATGCATCCGTGTGACCTGACAGATGCTGGCATCGACAAGAGTAGGTGGCCCCACAAGCCGTTATACCGGCAGTACGCCGCGTATAACGAGCTAGGCGCACGGCGCCTGCTGCGGCGCAACCGGCGCCACATGCTGCCCGGAGCCAGCCGGGACGTGCTGCTGGAGGGCAGCAAGCATTGGGACAGCACGGCAGCCATCGCGTCCATCGGCTACTACCCGGAGCGGCTGGCACCTGCTGGAGCGCCGGCTGGCACTGAGCCGTTCATGCATCACAAGCGGAACCGAGCCAACTGCGGGTACAAGGGGCGCAGCATCCTGCTGCAGGAGGAGCGGGCGAGGGATAAGTTCATGCAGAAGCTAGAGGCGGCGAAGCGGGAGCGGGACGACCTCATCTACAAGAAGGGGCTGGAGCAGTTGTATCGGATGATGCGTGGGCCTAAACGGCGGGCGTGGGCAGCGAAGGAGCAGAACTACTACATGGACATGGACCGGCGGCTGAACGGCGAGGACTTCGCTGCAGGTAGGAAGCACGCGCTGCGCGGTGTAGAGGAGGTAGAGCCTGAGTTCACCTCAGAGAGGGAATGGGTACAGTGGTGTCACAGCACGTATCCCAAGCGTGCGGTTG
This sequence comes from Tetraselmis striata, assembly GCA_006384855.1. Classification (NCBI taxonomy): domain Eukaryota; kingdom Viridiplantae; phylum Chlorophyta; class Chlorodendrophyceae; order Chlorodendrales; family Chlorodendraceae; genus Tetraselmis; species Tetraselmis striata. The sequence goes on along the minus strand of VCJN01001117.1, from coordinate 22,712 downwards.
ATGAGATGAAAGAAAAGATTAAGCAGCTGAGTCAGAAAGTGGAACGGATGGAGAGGAGAAAGTATAATTACATGTAATTATTCTTGTTTGGATTGTGCGCTGTTCTATCTACTTTTGTCGCTTGTCCAGACCAAGCGCCTTCACCGCTGCATGATGTTGCTGCACCCTCAGCTTGCTCTTGTGTTCCCCGGTGAACTTGGTGGGCTGCACACCGGATGCTGCCTGCTTGGCTGCCTTCTTCACCTGTGCACGCGCACGCACGGCTGCCCCCTTCTTGGTGATGGCGCGGGTGCGGGCAGAGAGGGCGCGCATGTGGATGGCCTGGGTGATGGTCTTGGCTGCATGCTCCTTCTGCTTGTTGCAGCGGTGGCGCCCGAAGAAGTGCACCCACTGGTGCAGAGCCTCTAGCCCCTGACTGCACCACTTGCCCATGCTGCCATGCCGCCGGATCATCTGCCCCAGATGCACCGCACTGACGTGGATGTACACTGTGTCATCCTGCTGGTTGGCCACCTGCGGGAACGCCGTGAGCATCTTGTTGCCCACCTCCTCAACCTCGGTGGCGTGTTGCTGGACGGCGGCTTAGTCCTTGTCATCACAGCCGTGGGTGACCAGGTAATATAGCTCAAAGAACAGATCCCACACATTCTTAGCGTTGATGTACAACTGCTTGTGCCGGCTGCACCACAGCGGGATGGCCTTCTGCAGGATGGCCACGTAGTTGTCCATCAGCACTTGGCATGTCTCACCGGGCCATGACTTAGCACTGAGATCAATCTTGGCCTTGCCTGTCGCAGACTGACCGGCCTTGCTGCTGGACAGCTTGACCTTTAGGTGCTTTTCGACCCACTTCACCAGCTCAAGCTGCTTGGCGGCGTCGCAATGCTTCGAGACCGTGAACTTGAAGATCTGCGGCACCACCCTCAGCATGAGGTGCAGGATGTCCACGATGTAATCCAAGATGTGCGACAGCACGAGGTACGGCGCCCTCCCCATGCACATGCCGTAGTGCAGCTGCTGCAGCTGCTGTCGCCCGGACACGCTAATGCCCTCATCTGTCAGCTCCGCACTGCTGGCTGTGACATCCCTGTCCTTGCATTTTGTGGAGGGGCACCGGCTGCCCATCACAGTGTGTGTGAGCTGCACCAGCTCCGCCATATCTCGCATGCTGTTGCATGCTGCCTCTCACTGTTGCAATGTCATGGCTCGCTCCGCGGGGGACCCCACGATGCAGTAGATGCATGGGAAGAGGCTGCTGCATCCGCAGTGGCCCAGCAACCCACTCAGGATCTTCATGTCACCCCCGGCCAACACCTTGATGTTGTAGTGCTTGCCATTGACATGGACACCTTCCCGCTGCAGCTGCTCCAGGTCATCGGGGATGTGGCTGGCGTGGAGCTGCAGGTCTGTCCAACAGTCATCCCTCAGAAAGAAGGTGAGCAAGACATGGTTGTTGACTGAATTCACCTTCTGAGACCCATCGGTCAGTGATGAATCATCGTAGATGCACTTTGCCACGCCTGATGTGCTATTGGTCCTGGGGTTTTTGAATAGACCAGTAGCATCGATGAGGTGCTGACACGGGATGGTTGAGCCGGGTGGTGGCAGTAGCCCAATGTTGTCCGCAAACTCTAACATGTTGTCCACAATGGCTGACCGTGTGTTCACCTTGCAGCACAGATTAGCCGAGTCCACCCCGAGCTTCTCCATGTGCTCCCGGATGCGAGACACGATCCAGTCGAGTACAGGGATGCCAGGTGCCTCTGTGCCGCAAGGCCATAGCAAAGGAGTCCAGTAGTCGACGTTGGGATCCTTCCGGTTAGACAGCATCGTCTTGAACTGCTTCCATGCTCGGGTGGTGCTGCAGATGTCCGTTTAAATTTTTTCCGGCATTCTCACGCCAGTGCTGCTCCATCACTCGCTTGGCTGCCTCCTCGGTCTGCCTGTCGTGGCCCATGTCGTCGAGTATGCTGCGCAACATGTGTCGGTACTTGGAGAAGACGGAACGCAGGACCCAACGAGGCATGTGGGTGTAGGAGCGGTGGGTCTTGCCGACGGGACTCGGGTTACAGGTGCCGACATCGGCACCGCCTCCACTACTACTCTCGTCATCCTTTACGCCTGCTGCTAGCTGCTCGCCCGTCCCGTTCTGCTTGTAGTACTCCTCCCACTTGCTGCCAAACATGTTTGTCAGCAAGTGCTCTAGGTCGTCTCGCTTCTTGCGGATGTAGGTGTCGATGCTGTCCTTGGCTACCTGGCTGCCCTTGCGCTGCTTGTAGTGCAGCCCAGTCGGCCGACGATTCCGCCGCACGGGCGGCTTCGGCTCGTCATCCGCGCTGCCCGGCTCCTCCTCCTCCCCGGAGCCCTCGCCGTCTGACTGCTGCCCGTCTGGCTCGCCGTCAGCATCACCGCGCTTCCGCTTGGTGACGTTGTACCGGTAGTGGTACAGCTTCTCTCTGGCGTCGTGGGCCGCGATGCGGCTTTGCAGCGCTGCCTCCTCGGCATGCACCAGCCGCGACCGCAGTTCCCTCTCCGCCTCGCGGTGCCTCTCCGCCGCAGCCCTCAGCGCCTCCCCCTCCTCGATCAGCCGCTTGATCTTCGCGGTCAACGCGTCGCGCTCTGACGCACTTGTCGCCAACTGCGTCGCTATGCGTGCCTGTCGCGTGTCCTGAGCCCGCCCGCGCGCCGCGGCCCGCTCACCGCCGGCATCCGCCACCCCCGCCGCCGCCGCAGCCGCCCGCCGCTGCTCCTCCCGCTTCCTAGACGCCTTCGCCCTCTTCCCCTTGTTTCCCATGGTCCCGCACGTGCGTGTGGGGGGCGGTGGGTGGGTTATGGTGGCGTTCTTGGCATGTTACAGTGACATGCCGGCGGCGGCGTGCTAAAACAGTACGGGAAAATGCCGTTTCCGTACGCTGTGGACGCATCCTAAAAGAAAGCTCATCTCCTCAACCACCCCAACATGCGAAAATTATGCGAGCTCCCCGCGGACCTCACCGAATTCCGGTCCCCATTACCAACACACCGAGACAGCCCCGAACAAGGACCTCGGCACCAGATGGCCGGTGGGGGTGTACTTGGTGGCTTCCGCCCCCTACCTCGCAAACGTCAACGCAGCGGAAGCGTCGACCAAGATGTCGGCTGCCCTCAGGGTCTTGTACCCCGGCCGCACGCCGCACTTCCACCGTAACACCACCCAACGACCAATAGGCTCGGACACAGCAAGAGCAGCAACATCATGCCCCCGTCTTCCGAGACCGCCTCGCAACTGGCGGATACCACCCGACGCACATGAACTCCGCCCACTGACGTCACCAATCCCGTCCATACAACCCTTGGAACGACGGCACGACCCGAAACGCTTTATATACACCGACGGCTCCCGCATCCACCGCGGCGGAGCGGTGGGAATCGGTGCCGGGGTCTACACGCCGGGCAATAAACCCATCGCAGTGGGAGTGGACGCGGACAATATTCGCCGCACCATCACCAGAGCCGAATTGGCCGCCATATCGGTGGCACTCGAGTCTGACCTACCGAAGCACATCCTCTCATATAGCGCAGTCTCCCTTCACCTAATAGAGCGCATGATACCGGCCGGTCACCTTACGACTACGCCACGCTCACAAAATACTACTCGAACATATATATAGTACGCGAACTCCGACACCGAGCGGATTTGGGACTCCGAACCATCCTCCAGAATGTCAAAGCCCATATTGGGGTCGAAGGCAACGAACAAGCCAACACCACCGCCGGCGAAGTAGCCAATGGGACAATCCCACCTGACACCATCGTAACCGTAGGCGGCGCAACTCCCGAACCAACCGATGACGTGTGGCTGAACCCATGCCAAGGCGCGCCGACCACCACTCACACCCCCCACAACGTGAAAGCCGCCCTTCGGAAACACGCGAAATCTACAATAGGCTGCGACGCCTCCCACGAAACCCAGAACTCCCACCTCATAGACAAGGCGTTGGCCACATGTATAATGTCGGACCTCGTCACCCCTTCGGACATCACCCCCCACATACACATTGAACCCGCCCCCTCACACAGGAGCCCTGCCCCACACCTCCAACTCGCAACCGCAGCCCTCACACCCCCGTGACGGCCCCTCCGTCTCGCCAGGGTCCGCACGTCGGCCCATCGCACACCACAAAAGCAACACTCCCGCCGCGGTCCGCCAAAGGATCAAAAAACCGACCCGCCGCAGAATCCACGCCCGCCCCCTCCGGAACCGGAACACAACCGCCCAATACCCCACCCGTGCTGACCTCAGCCCGCTCCGGGCCCTGCTAACCTTGAGAGAGAAAGCCGCAGCTTAGTCCCACATCCTTGACCTCCAATTCCACCCGACGGCTACCACCGGGTCCCACCGCCGCTATACCCCTCACGCACGCCCCCGCCTCGGACTCGGTAAATGCCCTCACATGCCCATCTTTACTCCGACTCATGGCCGCCTTGGCCCCCACTCTCAGCGGAGCATTGTGCGAGACGTCCAGGACACTCCGCGCGAAGATCATCGAACGCAGAGACAGAATACACCTCAGAGCTAGACTTCGCCCACATGCCACCGAGCCGACGCCTGAATGGCACCGCTTGCCTATCTACCCTCCCCATGCCCCGCCACCCTCCAACCCAACCGACCCCGCCCGACCCCGGACTACCATGCACTCCCCGCCTCCCCCCCACATCTGCACATCCCACACCCCCCGACCCCACGGCGACCATCACAACCTTCAACCTCAGAGGCTCGAAATTCACCCTCTATGACGTGCACACATATCTACTCACGGACTGCCCGGACATAATGATACTCACAGGAACAAAACGTCCGAACCTCGGCAGAGATTGGCGCCTCCTCCTTCTAGGATACAAAATATTCATGGGACCATGCCTCGTCTCGCAGGAAGGCCATAGGGCGGCAGGACTCATGATAGCTGTCCGCAAAGGTGCCTACGCCAGCACGGAGGCGCTTCCAATCCCGGCCCACCTTACCCCACACGTCCTTGTCCTTCTCCTAACTGTACACATCGACTCACGACGTCCAGCCAGTGACCCGACGCGCCCCTATACTACCGGCTGCCGCCGCTCCAAAAGGGGTGAGCAGAGCCGGACTTGCCACTAACACGGGATCCGACGCGGAACTCTTCGCAGCCAGTATCACGCACCTATACGAGCGGGAGAAGATCGCGACTGCTCACCAACCGGCGCCGCCTACAGCCGACCAGTCGGCGATGCACAACGGCCATCTCCCCCAAGAGCTCCAGCCACCACCAACTACCCAGCTACAAGCGGCCCACGCCCCGGCCGCGGCAGCCCCTCAAGCCACGGAGATGGACAGCGACGCCTCGCCACCGGCAGTCGAGCAGCCGGCGACAAGCGTCGATCCAACTCCGCACCCCGAGTCGGCTCCACCGGCCGCAGCCCCAACCCCCACCGCGACAAGAGAGGCGTCGGAGGCCACCAACCCCTCCACAACCAGCACACCAGCCCACACGTCCCGCCTGGCCCATCTCGCGGCAGAGGCTCATCGCCCCCGCCGCTCCCCGCGCCGGACGGCCCCTTTGCAGCCGCAGGTGGGCCGTATGCGGATGCTCCGCAGACAAGGCACCCAACCCCAAGCCGGACGCACGCCCGCGACTATCAGCGCCGCCACCCAAGAACTACGGAAGTTTTTAGCCGGTATGCCCGGTATGGATTTTTCGAATTTACCAGCACTATTCCCCGCAAGTATAACAAACAGGGTATCGCCCGACCCGCGGGCTTGGTACATGCACGAGACGAAGTCATCATGCCATTAAACGCAGTATACTGTGCCAAAAAAAATAGAAATGGAGGGCATTGTAGCCCCCACCCCCTCAAGCTAGCCGGCTCAGCGGTACATAAATACTGAGCACCATATAGCTATTCCGGTTGGCTCCCCTCCCCCATCACACCTCAGTAGCAGCAGGCGGGACGCCTCTGGCTGCCTTAGCGTGCCTGCTGAGCTATGGATGGAATGGGTCTGACTTAGGTAGGTGGGACAACATGGGGGCGCTGCTGTCTTAGCTATAGCCCACTGGAAGGTTGAGGGGCTAGGAAACATTGGAGGATGGCCGGTAGCTTGAGCTGTGATAACACTTCGTGTTCCCCACTGTGGTTAGAGATAGCAGGTCCTAAGAGCAACTCAGTCTGAGCGAGTGGATGCAGCAGACTAGACGTTGTAACAAATTTCAATTTCGGACATCACCACCTCGGAAAGAATCCACAGGCTGGAATTCATGTGGGGAACACACTCAAGCCGAATGAGACGCAAAGGCCAGCCGTCCTTCGCATGCGGGAAATGCGGACAGCACCTCAGCAATGGTCACATGGCAGGCAATTGCCCCTCCATGGCCGGCCTAAAGACAGACCGACACAATAGCTCGCTTACACTCCTCGTCAACGAGCTGGAAGTCCTAAACGGCGGTCGCTGGCACGTACTATCCACGGACGCGGGCAACAAATCTATGGCTGACTTCTCCTCCCCCAACAGAGACTCCATGGTCTCCGACCTAAGCGACCGAATCACACACCGAGTCCCGTGCATCAGCATCCCCGACCGCCTAGTGGACGCCCAAGAAGGGGAAAGCGAAGGTCCCAGTGCCGCCCAAGCACCCACCCTGCTCCCCACGACCATGCTACCCCCTCACCTCCGCCTTAAACAATGCAAGCCGGACGCAGTACGCATCGTCGGATTCGACTGGGACCCGGCCACCGAAACCATATCTCCCAGCACCGATCCCAGAACAGTCCAAAAAATACAAATAATCGAATTCAAATACTGTACTGATCTCAATCATGCCACCGTGCACGCTCTCATCCGAGAAAAAATACCAACACATGGTGAGCGCCCTACGTCAAGGATGGCAGTGTCCGATTGAAATAATTCCCCTCACCCTCACCCTCAGCCGCACCGGCACCATGCACAAACTCACACTAGAAGCCATCCATAGCCTCACGGTCCTCCGTCCCAAGAAGCAACCCCCGGACAAACCCCCTCCGCCTCCCAACGCCGCTGCAATCCGCCTCTGTAGGAAACTCCAACGACACTCAATCGGATGGCTACATACTCCCCTCCGCATATCCCGACAGTCCCTCAAAACTTCCATGTCCAATCTCAGTACCTCCCACACACCCCGCACGCACACCCACCGTTATTAACATACACGCTTTCCGCAGACCACCGTACACGACACTCCCGCCACGGCAGGGGGGGACAATAATACCAAGCGGCATGGAAGGAGGAGGGGCGCGCGCGATAAGGAAGAAGGCCGGAAGCTGCATCCGTAATCCCTTGGGTTCCCACAGCGGTTGGATAAGGCAGGTCCTAAAAGCAATTCGGCTTGGACAGTGGAGAGCAGCAAGTCAACACGTTGTAAATCAATTTCAAATTTCACCACCAATAGAGCCGCGCCGGCTCGCTCGGATTTAGTACATACGCAGTACTTCGCCCGGTGTTAAGGGCCGGCAGGGAAAGTGAGAAGTAGGACTCTGCAAGCGGGCAGAGGTGCGTTCTCGTTGAAGCTCATAGAAACAAGATTGCGGGAGGAAGGGCCGTCATGATCGCAAGGCATAGTGACCCGATATTGGTCAAATACGCGGGGCAGCCTGGGATATATAGTGCTGATATGATAGGTTGAAATCAGATTCCAGGAGGGCAGCACGCGTGGGCGGGCGAGTGTGACAGTGGAATATCGGTGGGCAGGTGAGATGTGCCCGCTATAGATAGTGCTGGGTTCCTGCTGCAACGGTATCGCGCCGCGACGAGCAGAATAAGTGGGACAACAAAACATAGAAATGATTCACGGGTACGGTAGATCTGTGTAATCGCTAAACTCACTAATATTAACACCGTGCGGTGCGCTTTGGTAGTGGAGGCATTGGTGAGTTTACGCGCCAAGTTTGGCCAGGGGATTAGTCGCCTCGTATTTGCCATGGCACATGTGGTGAAGGAGATACGGGTAATTCTTCGTGTTGCACTCCTTGAGCACAGGGTCCGTCGAACTAGGCCCATGAGGCGCCTTATACGGTACGCGCCATAGGTGAAGGCAGCCATAGGAGCGGGCGTCAAGGTAGGGAGGGGAGCTTCGGTATGTGATGCTCTGCGACGACCGCCCCCGCAATCGTACAATGATGTACACGTTTTCTGCGCTAGGCAGCAAGGGCTTCGGCGGCGGCGGCGTATAGTGCGACCCGTGTGTAGTACATGAATCCTTCATATCCATGTCGATTGTATGGACGTTTTGCGCAACAAGGCGTTGCGCAAGCACGGCCATTCACCCCTAGGCACTGTTGGTAGAACTGCCGTTATGTACCATATTTCACAACATGGGTATTTCAAGTTGAGTCTGGTTTTGCCAAAAAGATCGCGCATGCTGTTTTACACAGCCAAGAGCCGAAATTGGCAGGATGGTTTAGCGAAAGCGTGGAGGGAAAACGGAGTCAGGGGGGGCGCTGCGTGGAACGCATCGAGAACCGGAAGATGGCAGGCTCGGTTGTTATGGCTGCTTTTATGTCTACTCGTGCAGCATCCAAAAAGGGGCGCAACGACAGGTGCCTAGTTCCCGTACCACTGAGCAGCACTTGTAGCTGAAAAGCGGTTAGGTCAAGGGAGGAAACCCCATGAACTAGTTTAGATCATTTCAAGTTGAGTCTGGTTTTGCCAGTCATGAGCGAACGGAGAGAGCGGTGGATTGACGGAGAAGGGGTAGCGCCGGGTCATGAAGGAGGCACCGGGAAGGCCACCGCTGCGGAGTCATGTTGGACGTGGAAGTGGCGGAGGGGGGCGATATGGCCAAAGAACCATGCGCCGGGTGGTGAAGGAAGCAAGAACGTTTGGGTCGATGTAGTCCAGAACGACGTCGGAGTTAGTGGCCCAGCCGCCTCGGTAGCGAATGTGGGACAATGGTACTCCGATGGCGTTGGCCGCAAACGCTGCTCCCCTGCGAAGGCTGTGTGAGATCCAGGAAGTGCCGGCGGGAGGGGCAGCACCGACAAGACGGACGGTTGTAGACAGCCAGTCCGACATTGTAGCGGCAGTCCAAGGTTTTGATTGCTCGCTCGGGGTGACCGCCCAGAAGTTTGTTTCAGCCAAGGCAACAGTAACCAGTGGGACATATTGTATGGTGTCGATGAAGTGGTGCAGGAGACGTGCAACTCGGGGGTGCTCTGACACCGGAAGGAGAAGTACGCGCCGGTCGTCGGGTCCCCGTCGGCCAGCGTGGCCTTGCTTTTTCGCGGTACACCTGCAGAATAATGTTGTAATCGTCGACATGCACATCCCGCACTCGGCAAGAGACGCCAGTAAGTCCTCTGGCAAAGAACATGAAGTTGACAACCGAAGCCATGAGGGCTCGGAAGTCGTGTCGGTACTTTGGGGTGGGAGCAGACACAATCAGCTCGGCCTTTGTGACGAAGCGGTAAGCTACATCAGCATGCAGAGGAACTCGCGAAGGGGCGGCTTTCAGACGGCGATGCCGCAGCATCAGCCCACGCCTTGCTGAAGTGAGGTGTAGGCTGTCCTTGGCGATTGGGTCGAGGTTGTGCAGCTCGAAGAACGTGTTGATTGCAGACAAGTGGGGTTGCATTGACTTAGTTCCAATGTGCCCTCGCTCACCAACCCAGGCAACGTACCGGACGACAGTAGCAGTGGTCGCCTCCAGCGGGCTGATGTTCTCGGAGTCGAGGCAGAACTCCGCAAACTGAGACAGTTTGCCGGCGTAGCTCCTAAGTGTCTGAGCGGTGAGGGAGCTGGAGAGCAGGTCGAGTGTCCGTTGACCTAGCTCGTCTGAGCCGAAAGCATCATGCAGTCGAGATCGCAGTGAAGCAGCCCAGTGAGCGACAACTTCGGGCTCGTCAATTACCTAAGTGCGTCGTTTTGCCGACAGAGTTCCAGAGGTGGGACTACTGTTTGCAAAGTACTCGGCAGCAACGGTTAGGTTCCCGGCGGTTGGCCGGTAGTTGCGGGACGGGTTTGCAGTAGCACCAGTACGGGTTTGGAGGGCCGCCCGCGCGCCCTTCGCGCTCGTAGCGCCTGCCACGCGCGTAACGTACACGCGCGAAGCTTGGTCGTTGCGAACCAGCTCTGACACGCAGGGTAACAACGGACGGGCGCGGTGATGGAATGGTACGGGAGGCGGTTGGTTGAGCCGCCATGAGCAGGTGTGCGGATGGTTGAGCCGCACTCGGCTGTAGCTGTAAGAAGCGCCGCACCGAGGAAGGTCTAAATGAAGTGTGAAAGCGGGGGGGGGGGGGGGGGGGGGGGTCAAGTCCTGACAAAGGGCGCTCATCCCGCCGTCGAGCTGCAAGGGTGCGCTTTGCGGCGGTCACTGAAAGGTGGCATCGCAAAGCTCTAGCAGCTCCGACGAAAGGCGCCCCACACCGTCACTCGTGCTCACCTTCGCGGCCACGCCCGCGTCCACCGCCACATCCTCGTCCACGTTCGCGACCTGCAGCTGCTGCCGCCACCCGAGCAGTTGCGGTTGCTTTGGCGCTGCTGGCCACAGTCGCCTCGAAGACGCGAGGCTCGTAGTCCCTCATGAGGTCCCCAAAAATCGTGGAACCCAGCTGCTCAGAAGTAGGCTGAAAGTGCTGAGTAGCTCGCAGCACGTCCAGAACACCTTGGTCACCGTGCACACGCTTGACCTCATTAAGCCTCCGTAGGCAGGCCAAACGAAAGCGAAACGCCTTGTCGATGGCTTCGGCGTGGTTCCGAGCTCTCGCGAGGTAGGGGGTGAAGTCCTGATTTGCAGCAGGGACGTAAGGCAGCAGCTCGTCAAGAGCCACGAAATTGCGGCCATGTGGGCGCCGAAACACGACATCTATAGATACTCCTCATGGGCCGGCAGACGCCGGTCATCCTGCTCGAGGTACTCGTTCGTTAGGTCGATCGGTGCTCAGGGGGAAGAGTCCAGGCACTCGGCTGACCGCTCGAACGGCCTCGTAAGCAGACTCTGCTCTCTGCAGTAGGTCTGGCACCGCGAGGTATTCATCCTCGTCACTCACGGATTTTGCTCCGACACGGCCGCTCTGGGCTAGCTCTAGCAAGTCGGGGCGCTCTGCGGCTCCCCCGCTGCCTGTCGGCTGTCCCGCGATGCGCTGCCCGGAACCGGAACCATGTGCTCCTTCTCCATCAACAACGAGCTCACGAGCCGTCAATTGGGCCCTCGCTGTAGCAAGCTCTCGCAGTAATGTAGACCGGGCCTTCACGTCTGCGTGTAGCGACTCGAGCGTCGGCTCAACGACGGGTTCTTCTCCTTCTGGCATGATAACGCACGGGCGTACGGATGAGAATATCACACACGGGTGGTGTGCCGGGTGTGGTCTTGAACAACCTGGGGTGACCTTGCTCGCAACGGGCTACGAGACAATTTTAACATCGCTGCGTGGAACACAACGAAAACTGGAAGATGGCATGCTCATATGTTGTGGCTGCTTTTATGTCTACTCGTGCTGCACCCAAAAAGGGGCGCAACGACAAGTGCCTAGTTCCCGTACCACTGAGCAGCACTTGTAGCTGAACAGCGGCTAGGTCAAGGGAGGAAACCCCATAAATAAACTAGTTCAGATCACATTCTGCACAGTTGGTCCCCGCTTCACTACATGGGTATTTTCACTACCGGGGTATTTTCGCTACATGGGGTAATGTGAACACCGTGGGACGGTTCGCCCCCCCCCCCCCCCCCCCCCCCCCCCACCGCCCCCCCCACCCCTTCCTTCATCGCATAGGTATATTCACTAGATAGGTATTCACTACATGGGTAATAATGCCATTGTAAACGAATGCGGTGTAATGAGGAAATAAAGCAAATCATCCTTTGCATGTTGCAAGTGCGATACGCCCCCGATACTCTCACCAATACCTAAACTATGCTGGGGCAACAACACGGGCGAGCACCCCCCAAAGCACCGACTGTGGGTGCGGAAGGGGCGCACCGCCGGTAGGGCGTCAATGGCGCCTTGAGGCAACCTCCAAGTGAAATCGCTCAGCTGCTATGTCGTCAAGTATATCGATTATATCCCCGACTCGGTTAGTTCTTCCGAGTCGCCGTCGTCGTAAATCACCCTTGCTTCATCACTAGCTCCCTATCCGCCGGGTCTGCGTCCGCCTCGTTATCCCAGCATCTCCAACTGGGGCGATGGCGCGACGGCAGCGACGGTATATCGATGCACCCGGCTCGCCGCGCGTTGCGGTCTGACTTGCTCGGGACGGAGCAGAGGCGTGACGGCGGTACGGTGCAGCAGCTACCGCAGGGGCGCCATCACCACCGGCTGCGACAGGCGCGACGGTGGACGGAGGCGGCTCGGCGCTTTTTATCTCTGCTTGTCGTAGAACATAGTAGTCCTCGTGAAGCAGGCGTCACACGCGCGGCATCGGATTTTTTTGGACACGGTTAACGGAATCCCCTCGGCGGCGGTCCAACCCTCCTTGCACGTAGGAATAATACGGCGCTTGGAGGAGTTGTTAAGCCCCATGGCACACCCCTACTCGGCGTCGGCGGCTCGCAGCGGTGGGGATTGCTAGGGGCTAGTGAATGGCGCTCCGGTTGCTGCGATGCAAAGTGTCCGCGCGACTGCAATCTAGCCGCGTGAGCATGGCTTGAGACCTACGGTACCGTTGGGCGTTGCGTCGTCACATAGCTCGTGAGGCGTTAAAGTATAGTGTGGCGAAACCCGGAGCCATTACAGGTACACGCGCGAGGCGCGTCGCCACACTCTACTTTAGTCGCCATTAGGTTCAATGTTCTATGGGGATGGCACAACATGGTAGGAGGTAGCATTACGGGATGCGGGCGAGCCGGGCACGTCATTGCGACTACCGAGCCTAGCAGTTAATAAGTGGCGATTACATGGTAGATACGGAGATTACGAGTATATTCCCTTGGGAATTCGCGATTACGGGCCATTTCGGTGCAATTACGAGACAGTCGGGGAGTGGGGTTGCGTAGGCGGTGTGACTCCACCGCGGTGTGACTCCGCCGCTGGGCGAGCTCGGCCGCGCGAGCGGGCTTACTGGCTGGGAGGACAGCTCGAGCAGGTCGGCTGTCTCGGTGGCGAGGTTTCGGATGTTGGGCAGCCTTTCAATTGTGCCGTCGGGGGTGCCCTCGCGGAACGTGCGTCGGGACAGAGAGCGTTGGGGGAAGTCGAGGGTAACGTCGGCAAGATCTAGTACTTCCGCTGCCCCGCAGTGGGTGCCGGTGTCGTCCACGTCCATGGTGGTTTTGTTCTCCTCATAGTTCAGTTCGAGTGGGCCGGTTGGCTGGACTACCTGGCGTTGGCGTGTGCGCCGCGTCCGCCGGCTGCTCCTTGGCCGGCGCCGTTGCTAGCGCTGCCTTGATCTTTTCGCTCACCGTCGATACCGTCTTGCGCCATATTGCTCCGTTCTGTCCGTGACCCGGGATCTGCCGATGTGTCTGTGGTGGTTGGCAGTCAATTGTAGGATAGGAGAGTAGATCCTACAATTGACTGTCCACCACCACAGACTCATCGGCTCGGAGGGCGAGGGATGCTGGAGGGTTCTTCCGAGCCTTCTTGCGTAGGCTCAGCGCCTTGCTTCGGAGCTGGTTCATGCCAGCGTTGCCTCCGACTTCGCCCGCCTCGCGAGCCGACTGGCTGACGGAGTATACGTGCAGCTCCGAGGGATCAAGCCCGGCCTCGGTGAGGTAGATGACTATGCTGGTGCGACGGCGGATCGCCCGTAGCAAGGCAACGGGGGAGGTGAAGGCCACGGCTAGTCGTAATGTGATTGCGAACTCCTCGTCCTCTTCACCGACAGATGGCGCAAAGGCAACTTCAGCTCGGTGTAGTGATGCGCCATGCCGACGCCAACAACCGTCATTGTGTCGGTCAGCCGCTGGGCTTGCAGCAGCTCCGGGGGGGGGGGGGGGGGGGTTAATGCGTTGGCTGATGGTGACGGCGATCTGCTCGACAACCAGTTCCAGGTCGGCTAGGGGGGCGGTGCAGATCGCGCGGGATGCCTTGTTGTTGTTGCGGGGCGGGCTGGCCCTCGCGGTCTTCGCTGTGCTGGCCGGTGGCATGGACCACCGCCCGGCCATGTGACTGCTCGCCGAGCGGTGGCACTAGTACGGCGCCCCGGCAGACGTCATGTATAGTAGATGCGCCGCTTCGGGATCAAGTAGTTCGAGTCGCACCAAGTCGGACGAGCGGCGGGCCTTGCACGCCGTTGCGGATCTCCAGCAGGGCTAGCATGGTGCGGGTCGGGAGACAGATTGACAACGTCGTCGGCTTCCGGATCGGCCGTGTACTCGGCCTGGGCCCTCAAGCCGGCCTTGGCTAGTGAGTCTGCTGGTGTCGCCGTCGGTTGGTCTTCTGCCGCCTCTCCTACTGGGTGAGGCTGGTCGTACGCCGGGAGGAGGCGCTTTCCGCGAGGTGGTGCCACATGTCGACCTCCGTGGGACCTCCGAACGACGGGGAGCGGAGCCACACACCAAGTGTACCGGTCGCTTGATGTCGTCGAGGTGCGGTGGTCCGAGCAGGCGGGTGAAGCAGCGGCGGCCTTGTTGGTCGAGGATCACAGTGCCCTCTCAGTCCTTCCCCTTGGGTTTGCATGACGGTGGCGGCTGTCTCTCGGCGGGCCAGGCTCAGGATGACAGAACTAGTGGTAGTGGCTTGGGAGCATGGCGCCGCTCGACCTGGGTGGGTCGGCGGCGGGCTTGGGTGTGTGTGTGTGTGTGTGTGTGTTGGGGGGGGGGGGGGGGGGGGTTGCGGGGCGGCGGGTCACCAGTCGGACCTCTGCTTGGTAGGATTTGAACTCCGATCTTGGGGCCGAGGTGCGGACCAGGTTCAACACGGTACGGCTGCGCGACTCCTCGTCCATCGCGTGGTGCTGGACCACTAGGTCTCCGAACAACATGGCGACGTAAGTGGCATCGTCCGGGCCGGCGGGGAGGCCGGTTAGGAACAATTGGGGCGGGCGTTTCAATACACGGAAGTGGCGACAGGTAGCAGGTGGGAGGTAGGTTCTTGCGATTTGTTTGCTGCAACGACCGTGCTGCGGATCGCAGGTTACCGGCCCATTCCGCCAAGCAGCGCGGCGAGAAAGGTGCCGACTGACCGACTCCGGCCTCTTGTTGCTCCTCGAGTCTGTCGACGTCCGTGGTGGCTGCAGTGTTGTCCTCCTAGAGAGCTGCTCTTCAAGCCGCTGTGGGCGCAGGCCGGCGCAGTTGGCCAAGTGGTGGGGCGTTCGGTCGTCGGACAATCCACCGTTTTGTAAGAGGATTACACTACTAGCAATACCGGTAGGCATGCCGCGGCTCGCCCGGATTAGTACATACGCAGTACCGTACCAGATGTTCAGGGTCGGGGGGAAAGTGAGAAGTGTGTGTGGTGACTGTAGGCGCATGTATATGCAAAAATGCAGCCGAATCCCCCCCCCCCCCCCCCCCCCCCCCCCACCTCCCCGCGCCATCGATCCATCCTCAATTCTGGAAGGGGGGGGGGGAGGGGGGGGGGGGGGGAGCTGTGCAACCTATAAATGCTGGCTACCTAGATTGCATACACATGCAATACGCTATGCTTGCGGGTAACCAAGTTCTCGGCACCATCCTCTCACCGAAGGCTGCTATAATGCAAATGTAAATCACATAATTCTTAGTCACACATTGCCTGCCCATCTCACCCATGCACCAGCAAGAACATCAGACTGGTACCTTGCAAACTCTGATATGTCCATGTCCATTCCGCGGCACATCCTGTGGTGCCATGCCCTTGCCCATGCCCATGCACTTGCTGCTGCCGCTTCCAATGATGCCCCCCGAGCTTGTAACTACGCTGTCCATGCTGCTGCCCATTCCCATGTCGCTGCCCATGCCCAAGCTAGTGCCCATGATCGTGCTCAACAGCACGAACCACGACCGGCAACGACATGGTTCTAAACAGCATGAGCACGGGCATGGATTTGTGTATGTTTTGTTTACATCACATTCGCATTCAACGCGCGTCTAATAAGTAACCCCTTCCCCCCTTCCCTGCCGTCTTTGCGCCGCCAGCATGCGTGACTCCACCGCCATCCAGGGCGCACTACTTGCTCAACAATGAGGCGTCTCCGCTACACTTTGCTGTACCACGCCCACCGCCCTCTTGCCCGCCATCCTTAGTTGGCACACGTCACGCCTCATCATAGCGTAGGACCGTATATCAGCGCGGCTCGCACATTCCGTCTGTCCACTCGCCTGCTGCACAATCATCACCAAACACCATCAGCGCGCAACTGCTGAGCAGCGTTCGTCTACAAAGCACCGCGCCCACCGCCGTCTCCCTTGTCGCCCAACGCCCTCGCACACGACACCTGATAATGCTACAGCGCCTGGTTGACATCAGCGCTGCCAAGCATGCACCCCCCCTTCACGTCACAAGCAGCAGCATCACCATGGAGGACTCATCGGACACAAACTGATCCTGAGACACCATTGTCCTCCCCTCAGGAGCTTGAAGCTCTTGGAAAATCATTGTAAAACATTGTAGTTTAACATGATTAACAATGCACTAACCCCCTCCCCCCCCCCCCCCCCTCCACAAATAATCACTGGCGGGGCAGCATGGCCTCCTCCCCTGCGATGTACTTGCCATGTGCGCACAGCCCTATCCGCCGTCGGGCTGCGCTTCTGCATGTCGCATCTGACCGATGTGACCCCCCCCCCCCCCCCCCCCATTGGGGGCACCTGCTCAGCACTGAAGCGCGCCTCAGCCGCCAGATTTGGGCCAATGCGTTCGCCGTCGTGGGCTGTGGTTGGTTCGCAACCGCCGAGATCGTGCATCATGGTGCCGCCACAGCGGCGGGGGCATGGCGCTGGCGCACAAGCCCCGCGCAGCTATTGCGTGCACTGGACACGGCTGGCGCACGTGCCCATGTTCTCCTTCTTCGGATGGTTGAACATGGACGCGGAGCTGCAGTGGGAGAGTGGGCTTGGCTGCCCACGGGATGAGTGGCATTGCGGCAGCTGGCTGGCTGGAGAGCGCGTTTCGATGTTGCAGTGGTTGAGGCCGGAGAGCTGCCTGCCTGGGATAAGTGGGCCTTACGAAGGCAGTGCTGGGAGAGGGGAGGTGGAGATGTTACTGAGGTGGGCAAGAGACCCGGGCTGCCCCCGCCCGGGGACAACACACCTGCGGCTTTGCAGCTAAGAGCGGTCACCTGGGAGTGCTCCAGTGGGTTTTAGGGTTAGGTTTTATAACCCTAAACCTAAAACCCGCACGTCTGCCCATGGAGCATAGTAAAAGAGTGCCGCATGACGGCCAAACCCGGGTGGCACTGATACAGTGCAATGGGTCAATCAAACCTATTTCAATCAAGGTGTGTGAGGTGGCCGCAATGGGGGCGCCAGATCGCGAGGGGACCGCACAATGGGCTCATGGGGAAACTGCTATTATGAGCTGTCATGATCATGTTGGGCAATCTTATCATACTACTAAAGGAGGTATCATTTCCTGTACACGGCGGTGAGGCGCAGCAACTGTGGGGTCCGTGCGGCTAATGAGTCTTGCTCTGAGGCGCAACGCCCCTTTGGCCCATCGCCCAAGCAGATGCAGGTAGCGCAGCTTTGATGCGATTTGTTCCTCGCGCCCGGCGGCGCTGCGGGCACCCTGTCGCACGGCCCGACGTTACCAACCCGCACAGGCCTGCCTGGCTGGGCTCGCTGCATGTCATGGTTGGAAGGCGAATGCGACATGTTGGTGATGTCATGTAGGGTAATGAGGTATAAAAATGGTGTTGCTAGGCATGGCGGCTAGCAGCTATAGGTAGCGCGGGTGCTCCTCGATGATCTCGTCTATCAGCTCCGCAATGTGGGCTTCGTTGAGGCCGAGGCAGCCGTCGCCGATGGTGAGGCCCAGCTTCTCCAGCGCGCACAGCCAGCGGTTGGGCCCGCGTGCCGACGCGAGGGCTCGCAGCACCGTGAACATGAACAGCACCAGCAGCACGCCGCCCACGAGGAGCATCAGCAGGGATCGCTGCCCAAGCCAAGGCGCTCGCCTGCGCCGCACACATGCTGATGCTAGTAAGCATGTAGCCTAGCGGAGCCCGCGGATGGTAATGTACGGCACCGCTCAGTGAGAGCCTGAGCGGGGAATCGAGTAACATGGGATAACATGGGATATAAATCCCATTTAATCCCAAAATATACAAGATTATCCTGCATTACTTCTAGGACTTGTAGCTGGGACATGAATCCCATATAATCCCAAATTTGCCAAGGGTATCCTTCCTCCAGGGTGAAACAACCGTATACAATAATGTTTACGAGCTTGGTCATTGCATGCATCTTCACTCCGTCACACACCATTTGACCAGATGGAAAGGAGCGTCACCTGTTCATCACGCCCTCAATGTAGAGCTTGAGCTGGTTGGCCTCGTCCATGGCGTCGTACGGCATCGAGATCCCGATGCCACTGCGCGCGGGATGCCGGTCAGCTCGACCCGGGGAACCGAGCACTCCGCCACCAGGCGTGCCCATCCTACCGGCGTCCATCCCGGGCCATCCACGGTTCCAATAGGCACCTCAACGATATATATTCAAGGTATGAATTCAAAGACGACGTGAATCCCTCTCCCTATGGACTTTATCCAAAATAACAGTAACGATTTGCAGTGACCTCGTGATGTACGCGCACCGTACATTCTGTTGGGTAGCGAGCACCGCTACACCCACAACCCGATATGTCGCCGCATTTAACAGTACTCGCTACCCGGTGATTATGACGAGTACGGCACAATAATTTGATGTTATTATTAATAGTCGACGTCCCGGGCCATCCACGGTGCCAATAGGCACCTCAACGATATATATTTATGATATAAGTTCAAAGACGACGTGAATCCCTCTCCCTATGGACTTTGTCCAAACTAACAGTAACGATTCGCAATGATCTCGTGATGTACGCGCACCGTACATTCTGTTGGGTAGCGAGCACCGCTACACCCACAAAACCCAATACGTTGCCGCAGTTAATAATAGTACTCGCAACCTGATCACTATGACGAGTACAATAATACGACGTTATTACTATCACTATCGTGGAAAAACTCCATAGCAAAATGATAGCGAACACATTATGCCAGTGCGTTTTTTGGCAGGAGGGTCGAGAGTGCACTCCGACTTGCAATAGATACTCCCTGTTTCTAATACGTGTCAGGGTCTCAATTCCCAGAGAGCAAGAGAGAGAGAGAGAGAGAGTTACATGGAGCTGTAGGTGGTTAGAGGGCATCGATTTTTATTCCAATTTATCTTAGGATATTCCCATGTAGCCTAGGATTGTGGCGGCGTGTCTATGCAATTACCGCGTATGGGTGGAGATACAGCTCGGAAATCCAGGTGCCCAAAATACGAGAATGGGGGGGGGGAGGTGGGGGTACCTGGCAAAGTCCCGGTTCACCGCCTGCGCCGCCATGCGGGCACGTAGCTGCGCGTTCTCCTCCAACAACCGCGAAATCTCGCTGCTCTTATCCCTGGCAGGGAACGGCCCCGGCAGCATGAGCGCTCCTGTTGGGGCACGCGCGACATCGCGGGGGGTAAGAGGCTGAGGAGGCAACTCACCGCGCCGCGGAGGCCGCCATGTCCCGAAAGGCGTCAAACTCCTTGGTGACGGTGAGTCGCTCCGACTCCGCCGCCGTTAATTGGTCCAGCAGCGCGCTCTGCTCAGGCCCAAAGAGCCGGTGGCCCGGGGGGGGGGGGGGGGGGGGCGGGCTAGATATCTAAGCGAAAAGCTGTAGATCCCAAGACGGGCAGGAGGCAAGCAGATAGAGGCAATCGGGGCGGGGGGGGGGGGGGGGGGGGGGGGGTGATCTTTAAGCTATAGATCCCAAGACGGGCAGAAGGCATTCGGAGGGGGGGGGGGGGGGAGGGGGAGGGGGCGGCAAGCAGACGCATGGGAAGGGCAGTGCCCAAGCAGAAGTCGACATGCGCCTCAACGCACAAAGCGCTGCCGTTCGGCGGGGCTCGGATGGTATGCGGACGCCGTGTGGTGTGAGCAGAGTAGAGGGCTGGCGAAACGAAAATGTAGCCGAGGTGGTGTCAGGGAGCGAAGCCCACATTGTCCGCCTTCTGCTCCTCCTCCAGCGCGCACTGCAGGTCCATGATCCGGCTGCGCAACGCCTTGGTGTCCGCCGCCGCCTGGTGCTGCGCCCCTCGGAGCGCGGCCTCCATCTCGGCGCGCACACCCCGCTGCGCCTCCACGACGGCCTCGGCCCTGGCGGCAGGCAACAAAGGAGGAAGGGGGGGGGGGGGGGGGGGGTCGTGAAAGGCATGCTCGGCCAGGGGCTGTTCACACCCGGGTTGCGAGGACTCCCGGAAGTTTCGGCCAATTCACATAATCAAAATTCAACTGAGCCCCCTCCCCCCCCCCCCCCCCCCCCCCAATGTATAGCCCGGAAACTATTGACATTGAGCCTCAGTGAACGACAAATGCTGCATATTGCAGTCGCCCGCGGCAAAATCATACTGAAGTTTGGCTCTATCTCGGAATTCGTGTGTGACTCCAGAGCGATATGATTTGGGAATTTGGGGACATATCCTGGCATCCGGCTCAATTGAGTCCATACTGCACCAAAAGTCTCCCGACCCTACTCCTGCCGAGCATCACTTCCAAGCAACCCCGGCAATGGCGCCACACGTTGATTAAAATTAGGGCCAGGAGGGCTCAGGCACCGCTTGGAGTCGGCGGCGGCGAGCGCCGCCTCCAGTCGCCCGACCTCCGCCGCCTTCTGCTGCAGCTTGAGGTTGGAGCGGCTGCTGAGGGACGCGAGCTCGCGGTTCAGCCGGTCGATCTCGAACTCTGCGTGGTGCTCGTACGCCACGCGCGCCGCCTCCTCGCCTATGGCACGGCACAGGGGTGTAGACCACGATCAGACGGAGGTTGGTTTCGGAGCATAAGAGGCGGCGGGTCAGGAGGGTGGGGGAGGCAGTGGGGGCTGGGCTACCACAGTAGGCAGACAACTCTACGGGGCGCCATGTTCCTTGTTGCATGTCCCACACTTGAACAACGGCAACGAGATTCCCATGATGTATGCCATGGACTGGGCCAACCAACTCAAGCGGCAGGGCGTGATTGAGGGCGTGATTGACAAGCAACGGCGCTTCTCTACACGTGTTCGACGCAAATGGTGTGTGTGTGTGTGTGTGTGTGTGTGTGCGAGAGAATGTGCCGGCGTACCCCCATTCAAGATTCATCCAAAAAATCCAGGATAATCCTGATCAACTTTGGGAAGATGTGGGATTTATGTTCCATCTTCTCTTTGAATGGGACATAGTATGGACAGGGATGGGTGGCGGGTGGGGGATGGGGGGGGCTCCGGGCGGGGTAAGGACACGCGTTTGCATGAATGCGTGCATGTGTGTGCGTGTGTGTTTGTGGGTGATGGTGTAATGGCGGAAAGGGGCCAACGAGGGTGGGGAAAGGGGCTACAGCATGGGGACGGGGCTGCCCACCCGCAGCCGAGTTTGTGGCAACATCTGCATGCGTTCGCGCCTCCAGCAACGATTTCCGCTGCGAAGTCTGGATCGCCTCCGCCTCCTCCATTGCCTACCAAGAGGGGCGCAAGGGGGGGGGGGGGGGGGGGTGTAAGAGAGGTGCACGCCGGCGATAGGACCAGGTAGAGCGCGCAGCCATGCTAGCACCCGGGAAGCAGGGCGCCGCACCCGCTGCAACCGCGCTATCTCCGCCTTGGCCGCCGCGGCCTCCTCCTGCAGCGCCAACACGTCCACCGCCGGCACCGCTGCCGCATCCACGCGCCGATCCTGCTCTTCCTTCGCCTTTGCGTCCCGCTTGGACAGCTGGATGGTCTGCATGGCGAGGAAATGGGGCAGTGGTTCAGGGCCATGTGTGCTCGCCCCCCCCCCCAGTGGGATGGACGGCTTTACTGTCCGGCTGATAAAGAAAGCTCCAGACCAGCTGGGTCGAGCGTCTGCGCCCCTTACAGGTGGGTTGTGCTGAAGATGCGGGGAGATTTTGTTGTTGTTGAGGTCGAGGTTCCCAAATTCGCATAGAAGCTTCCGCCTTCAGTCGGCAGGCCGTCTGTCGCTGGGGGCTGTGCAAGGTAGCTGGAGCACAAGGAGCAAGCCGCCAGCGCCAGGCCGGCCAACAGCTGGGAGCGCGGCGCACCTTGGCGGCCAGCTCGCGCCGCACGTCCGCCAGCTCCTTCCGCACGCCCGCCAGCTCGACCGCCAGCTTGGCCGTCCGCTCGCCCTCCGTCTCCGTGTCCAGCAGCTCGCCGTCCTCCGCGCTCGCCCCCGCGTCCCCCTCCTCTGCGGGATCCATCCACATCAGCTCGTGCCCCGCCATCGCAAACTCCGCGCCCGCCTGCGCTAAGCAGCGCAGCCCCCTTTGAAAGCGTCTGAAGACGTTTGTTTACTTCGCAAATAATGCAACTCGCGGTTTTGACCGGCCGGTGACCGGTGCGCCCCGGGTCGCCTCCCTCCTGTAGTGGCCAGAAGCAGAACAAGGACGCTGGCTTTCCCCAGTTGGCTGGAATCTGGCGTCGCTTTGTGTAGGAGTGTCTGTGACGGGGGAAGGCTGTGCGGCCACTGAAACTGGTACCAGTAGTGACTACTGGTGCGAGCAGTAATGGGTTTTTGGTTACAGGGGTAAGGTCGGGCGAAGGGAAGCAGTAGTCGCTAAGCTATCCTTGTAGCTTCTGGAGGTCAGGATCATTGGGGGGCTGCTTGCGGTCGTCGCCC